>JADMLD010000457.1:40000-42884 GCA_017589585.1 Phylloscopus whistleri | reverse complement strand
GCAGGATGAGTTCTCATGGGGGGATTATGAACTAAATAAACTGGCCAGGAAACCAGGAGCACCCATCTTCTGTATCCTGCTTGGAGTATCTACCACTACCTTTTCTTCCACTGTTGGTGTTAGGGTCTCATTTATTATCAAAGTTAATGGTAAAGAAGAAGCTTTAAAATAGTTCAGAAATATGATATCTGTGTTTAATCATAATATTTGTGATAAATGTTAGTTAAGGTATAAATTGGATTTTGTGTTCAAAACTCAGTGGTAAACACTTCTGTAAAATATAAGCAAAAAAAACTGCCAGAATTCCATCTAAAATAGAGTATTTTCACCCTGGGCAGGAAAATGGGTTTGGAATTTCTGTTTTAACTTGAAAGTGTTTTCACATTCATTTTCTTCTTGTTGATAAACCTTCCAAAAAGCTTTGTGTTCGAAAACCTGTTCCAATAGTGTTAAGCTGTAACAATAAATCACACCACAGGGTGACAGGTAGCAGCAAAGTCTTCCAAAGCCTTGCTATAACTTTTCCTGCTGTATCTCATCATGTCCCATCTAGACAAATACTGCTGATGAAATCCTGGCTCTCCTGACAGCAGGTATCGTCCTGCTGGGGAAGCAGAGCTACACACACCTTCCAAACAGTTTATATTCCTATAGGTGCCTTGGCACCAAAAGCAGAACTATTTATACATGAAGTGTTAGTAAGTGGCCATTTATTTCCATGAATGATCAGTGAATGTCCAACTATGGTACCCAAGATTGGTATGTGGAGCTATAAGATCACTTTAAAGGCTTTTTTCCATTTTATGGCAGGGATTCTCCTCAGGAAGAAAAAAAAAATAAAAATCCTTTTTTGCTTACCTCCTCCACTTCTTCAGGTGTAAGTTCTTTTCTTTTATGAGGGTGGCCCGCACCAGGTCGGAATGCTCCCATTGGGATATTGATGTTTGCCTGTGAGAAGGAAATGGTGATGCATATAACAGTTATTGATAAATAAAGATACAGTGGTAAACGGCAAAACTCGAAAGGAGTGGGACAAGCATATAGACATTATCATGGTTTCCAAGCAATTATGCCTTCAATGTATGCATCATCACACCACTCCTCTGGATAGAGAAGTGTTTGCATCTCCATTTAAAAGGGAGAAAAGTGAAAAAACAACTAGAAAGCTTTTGATGTTCTGCATTTTAGACTAATGCTTCCTGATTTCAGTGGACTTTAAACAAATTAGTACTGGACACTAAAGTGTCTTTAAGCACCTGGGTCTGCTTCAGTTTTGTCAAGGTCAAGCAGAAAGTGAGGGCCAAAAGCAATATTTCAGTGTAAATCATGCAAATCCTTCAATAACAACCAATCACTGGACCACTCTTCTATTCTCCAATGACACCAGTTTTCACCTCACTTAATCACAGGTATCTTAGATGGGAAGCCTGCCCTGAGTCAGCTTAAGCCATAAGTATTTAAAACATGATTTTACCAACAAAATTTGAACTGCAAATACTTGAACCAGCTCCAACACCAGGGAGACCATTGGCCCCTGGCTTCTGCAAACTCCCTCCAGAACGATACCCACACAACTGCATCAATCTCATCTTTTATCTGGGCTAGAAATCCAGTGGCCATAACATAACTGGAGCTGATAATAGATACCTTAAAAGTAGAGATTTTGGAGAATAGAATGGCACAAAGCCCTGCTTAGGAAAGAGCAGCTGAAAAGTATCCATTTCCCAATGTGACCCAGCCAAGATTATTTTAAAAGTCAAATGGCATGATCAACTAAATGCACAATTTATACTTATTCTTATCTCGTGATCTCAGAAGAGAAGCTGCTCCTAGGAAATGTCATCAAAATATCACGACTCCCACTGGTAAAACCAGAATCATAATGTTATGGAGCGGAAGCAGAGAACCTTCTAACAGCGAGCTCTGCTCTTGTCCTTTACCATCTGAGTGATCTGCACTAAATGAAGACAATCCCATCCTTCTGCTCAAGTCATGGTCTTGCAGATCGTGCCCCACTTGGGCAACCACAGGAAAACATCCCATGGTTTTCAGTAACAACAACTGTTTCTGACAGCTGTAATCAAATGATGAGCAAATTAAGAATCCATCTGCCAAGAAATGGATGCTTTTCCCTGTATTCTACTTACCTGTTTCCCATTATCTTATTTATGCAAGATGATGCTGTAATTTCAGTGGGGCTGCCAAATATTTGCAGAGTCATAGACAACCAGGTATTTGTTTCATAAAGCTTTTTCACTGGGCATTAGTTTAGATATTGTGAAATTTTCACCTGCACTTTTTAATTTCCCAGGAGACAAGGCATTTTGAGCCTCACAGTTCCTAACTCATTATTTCATTTATGGGTGGAAAAACCCCAGCTTTGCCATTTCTAATTTTAAGTAACTGTCCCGCCAAGCTCTGGTATCTCCAGGAAGCTTCAATATTTGGAATGGGAAGCTTCCTTGCAAATTACAGCTAGTATGGTCATATAAGTTTGCAGAGTTGAAATTTTAAGAGGTATCTCTCCTTGTGGTGCACATCCTGAACCTGGACATTCCTTCCCCTTGGAGGCAGCCAAAGCAGAAGCCAGCCTCCCACGGAAGACTACAGCCCTTGCATTTCCCTCTGTGACTGACAGACCAACTGTGACTAAAAGTGGTTCAGAAACCAAAAATGAACCACTAAGTCCCAGGCTGCTAATGAAATTCAATGAACCACTCTTTGGTCTGCTTCAGCACTTTCCCAGCAATCTGTGTCACACTAAAGCAGTTTGTAATTTTTATCTGCAGTAGGGACATTCACGTCAGAGTTTGGGCAAGAAGTACGCAGTCGTGACACAAAAACTTGGTAAAATGAGCATCCTTTAAGACATATTAAAAAAACT
>JADMLD010000457.1:0-37500 GCA_017589585.1 Phylloscopus whistleri | reverse complement strand
TGATGTACATTCCCCAGGGCACGTCAGTCCTATTGTACCAGCACACAATAGCAAAGGATCTTAATTTATGAATCACAATGTATAAAAGTAATGTGACATTTTGAGTCATAGTTCTTATGCTCAAAGCGTAATAAGCATCAACTCAAGTGCAAGTCTTCCTACTAGAACCACCTATGGCACAATGCTTAATAGATATATTTTAAATTTTTGCTGTAATTTTTCTCATGATTCAAGTTACCTTTGCAAAAATTAAAGTTTCTTAAAATACTAAACTTAGTGCTTAAATTTAATGCATTTTTAAAATTAACAACCTAGGAGCATTATTTACATTTAGAAGTTGGAAGTCATCCTAGAAATAAAATGCAGCCTATCATTACATCTTTAAGAAAAAAAAAGTCGACCAATTAATTCCTTTAAAAGGTTTATATGTGCCTATGGAGTTTAAATGCAAAAATGTAAATAAATACTTTTCAGCTATTAAATATCTATATTTTTTCATTAATCCTACAAACATTTCTATAGTCATTGTAAAAGAGAGATGAAAATTTGAACTGAGTGAAATCACAATTCTGGCAAAAAGGCTTTTTTTTCTAATTTCAACAGAATTAGAGTACAGTAGTTTGCAAACAGTAGTTCACATGCCTATTTTGGTAGAATTGATGATAATGATGATGATGATAAAGAGAATCTGCATTTTCACAATGCCTTGCATTTTCAATATGCTGCCTAGCCCCTGGGTAATTAATCTTGATACTCCAATCCATTGCATTAGTATTATCTCAAGAAAACAGAGAACAAAGATTTCAGAGATTCCATTTTGTGTTTCTTAGGTAAGGCAACTTGAACTCATAGTAAAATTTCATTCTAAGTGTATTTTACAAAATACATGAGAATTGTCTAAGATTCTTCAGTTCAGAAGATATTTTGGCCTTTTGACAAGAATCATTGATAACATGAACTAAACACATTCTTCATGACATTACTTCATGATGATGTTGGGATAATTCTCCAGCTGTTTCTTTTACAAGTATGCAACAATCAGCTCCATCCTTATAGGCATATACCATTGAAGAGGTATGAGGCAGACAAGAACTTTCAAATTAGAAGATTCAATGTCTCTCTCATTTTCCTTTGGCTTCTAAATAAAATGCTTCTTAAACAATTATTTGAACTTGAGGGTTTTTCTCCTTATGGAATGCAGACATGAAAAACTTCACAATACCCATGCTATCTTTTTAGTCTATAATTCTCCCAGCATTATATTGGCTTTCTGGAAAATCTAATGGTTGCAGGAATTATTTTTACTTAACAGTTATGCAGATGCATTACCATGTTTTTTCTTAGATGATCCTCCAACAGGCATAACCTAACACTGCAAAGACCATGCAAACTAGTGATCAATGAACCTATCTGATCCAGTTTTTTTACCAGCTCAGATCAAAAGATGATCTCCAGGTCACACTTTTCAGTGCTTTCATATCTACTAAGCTTTTCACTTTAAAAGACTAACCCCAGCTAGCACTCCTAGGTGCTTTGTCTGAGTAAAAATGCAGTCTGCCAAGCAATTGAGATTTATTATTTTATTATATTAAAAAACATAAATGCTATCTCTTACCTGAATGGCTTTGACATGTGATGCTGGTTGTTTTGACATTTTTACGACAGAGGCTTATCCCTGCAAGCAAAATTGGAAAGTGTTACAGGCTCTGACATTCTGATAGCTATGGAAGATAAGCTAGAACTTAACCCATGCTGCCTCTAGACAGGCATCCATTTCATCTGCCCAGCTCCTGTTTCCATCTCAGTTTCCAAGTTGCTTAGTTATTCCTTCTGATATCAGAAAGAGACAGAACACCTGAGCTTCACCAATTAATCTTTCATAGCCACAAATGAAGCTATCTCTTTCACATTAAAAACAATAATGAGTAGAGATAAGGAATCTCTCAAACTTTAACAGCACTGTAAAATGAGTAAGAATTAAGGGAAGCTTTTGAGGATAAACAGTGTATGACTAGCCCTGTCACAGTATGTATATGGGAATTATTAGAACTTACAGTTTAAGCCTTCTCTCAAATAAAACATAACTTGTTAGAAAATACTGATAAATGCAGACATAAACATTTTTTCACCCACAAATCCTTGCAAATCTTTAATGTCTGTGGACTGAAAGTGATGAAGACGGTCAAACAGAAAAGTTCTCCTTGACAATTAATTGCTAGTGCACAAAGTAGCCTCCCTTCAAAGTTTTAGATATATAGATTAATCAAATTTCTTTAGCAATAAGATCAAAAATAACATATTTTTCCATATAATTTTATGCAAGTGGAGAAATACAGACTGATACAGTATTAATATACAATAGCAAAGGGAAATACACCAAAGTAAAATGGAAGACATTTTATTAGCAGATTATTTGAAACACCATCTCAGCCTTTTAGTCTCTCACTGAGAAGTTAGATTTTAACTGAACTAGACTTTCATCAAAATCTTGCTATTTAACTATTATAATATAAAGTAAGGTAGAAATTCTAAAAGCTGAGAAATTAATTCAACAGAGAAGTCACAGATCACCACCAAACTACAGCACATTTTTGATACTGTATTTAATCTTAGCTAGGAAGTAATGAGAAGAGAAATAAATGACATAGGAGAGAACAGTAGAAATACACTGAGAAACTGAAACGTGTGTCAAAGAGTTGGGTACTCCCTAACTGCCACATGAGGCAGCCCCCCAAAAAACACATAGATGAGTTTTAGTTTGGCTTCAACTTAGAATATCAACAATATCAGCCTGAAATGGTATTGCTGGGACTGACTAGAAGACTTCCTCCTGCATATTCTCACATCAGTTTGATCTGTGTACGATACTGAGCAGAATTAAAAGTACAAATGACCTGCCATTAGAGGTCTCCCTCTGGTCACATTCTCAGCTGCAAAAAGTGCTGTCCAAGCCAACACAGCATTCAGTCAGAGGACAAACATGTTCATAAGTTGCTTTGGGTTTAAATTGCTTCCACTGAATTAATAAATCAGAAAAAAATCCCACCGTGCAAAATAAAACTAACATTCTTTTAATGAGTTTTATATTGGGGTTTTATATATACAATCTTAAAATGAGAGAGAGTTTAAAAAACTTCAGAATTCACTTTAGGGGATGCAATCTCAGCCACTGATGTTCATGACAAAATTCAAACAGATTTCAAAAACACAAAAGGATTTACTACACTCTGTGTCCTTTACTTTGGAAATTTTTTATTAGGAATATAAATAACTGTTCCACTGATCAGTGACTGTATTCCAAAATAAACACAAAATAATCCCTCAATTGACTGGGAAGATAGGAGTCATAATACAGGATGTTTAATTAATTTTTAATCAACTTCTCATCTTTCTAATCAGAATGAAAAATGGAAACAAAGGCACAAGAAAATAACATTAAACATTTTGAAACACAATGGATCTCCTTCCCAAGGACTGTCACAAAGAAATTCTTGCTAAGATGTACTTCATCTTGCATGCCTATGCATTGCAAAAACCCCTGTACACACCTCTTGGGCCACTTGGAGATAAATGGCAAGGGTTTACCCTGACCTCAGCTTAGAACAAGCAGAGCATTAGTGCTCCTCAGCGAGGTGCTCTGGGTTCAGAAGCAGTCGGTGTTTGAAATTGCTGCAATCAGACACCGGTTCCTAAAGACGGGTGCATGATACAATTGTGTAGGACTGCTCTGGGAGGAGGTGATTTTCCTACCAGACCGTGCTGTCCTCATTACCGCCAGAGAAATCAGGACAACAGCACCCTACTGAGTAAAAATAGATCTCTGGTTATTTCTCTTTCCCTCCCTTCCCTGAATTTCCTTCCAGAGCAATAGTGACCATCAGTCACGGGAAAATAAACCTTTGATTACAGAAGCATCCATTACAGAAGTGATTAGTTAATTTTTATAAATCCCTTTGTTCTTTCACCATGTGTCTCAGAGAGAGAGTCAAGAGTGCTGCACTGATGGTATTAAGTTATTTCTGGCATTCCAATCAGCTCTGCAAACTTGAAAAAATCCCACTTCACCCTCATTTCCACAGCAGGATTTCACATCTCTGGCAGGCAGAGAAATGCAGACACGCAGCCTGTATTCCCCGGTGTCTTTTTGGCCTCCCCACACCTTACCTTTTTACCTTTTATGGGCTGCATGCTGAGCCAAACTTAGAAAGCAATGGCAACGTTAGTTCAATTTGGAGCTGGTTTATGGCAGCCTTCCCTTGCAAATTCCCTTGATTTGCAGTGAAAGTACTCATGAGCAGGACTACTTGTGAAATACAGGACTACTGCAGTGAAATAAATGAGTGTTTTGAAGCGAAACTTTGTAAAACAAAGGAACCTATCTTCTGTCTCTCTGCTAAAAATAATCTCTGACAGGGCTGCAGCAAGATAATAAGCTGATTTATTCAATTTGCTTTAAATACGATGAGATATCATAATGCCATCTTTTGTAATGCAGACAAGAGATGTACAGTAGCACACAGACAACAGCAAGAGCCCTCCCCCTGCCCCAGCTGGAAGCTGTCCTCTCCCCCACTGCATGCACGGCATCAAGCACAACGGGCATTTTGGAGACAGAACTGCAGTGTATCATCTTATTAAAAGGCTTTGACAGGAACTACATGACTGAGACCCAGCCAGTTGAATCAAAGAAGAGAAACCCCTACTCTTCAGCTTTCAGCCTGTTACACAAAAACTTAGCACAAGCTCTAGGCAAATGTGGTCACATTTTCTGTAATACATACACAATAATCTTTGCTACAATTGCCTGTTTAGTGAAAGAAACCTCTCTTACATCAAAACCATAATGTAGTATCTCTCTAACTATAATAAACGTATAGAAAAGAATAACCATCTGCCTATGTACTACAACATTCAAACTCATACACACTTCTTTTGAGTCATGAGGTATTTAAGTGACTTTTTGTTTTAAATCTTTACATCCCCACAGACTATGAAGCAATAGCAATCTGTTCTGAATACTCTGATACACTGCATGAGACACTAAAATAGGCAGAAACACACAACTATTGTAGTAAACTCACAGCAATTACTAAAGAGTTTTCATGAGAGTCTTTCAAGATTTTAATTGACCCCTTCAAGATTAGCTAACTTATTTACTTATATAAAAAAAGTTCCAAACCGTCAAGTGAGTATGCACACCTCCTTTTGATGCTGAAAGAGGCACCTTCTTCTACCAGCTGAGGTATTGACTGTGACCCTTTTAATGTGTCTGAAATAGCTCCGATGCTTTCAGCCTGGACGGCACTGAGTGCTGCTCCAGGCTGGAGTGGGACTCAGCAGAGAAGCAAAGTGTAAAAGGGAATTCCTGTCATAGCTTCCAGTTGTTCTTCCTAAATATAGAGTTTGATTCACCCTGTAACTTGGTCCCCTGTGACACTTGACCATGGTAAAAGCAGGGCTCAACTGTCAAGCAGGAGGTGTTGAAGGAACACACCTTTAGGTCCTTTTCCTGCCCTCTCTCTCCCAGTCATTCCAGGCTTTTCCCAAGTGCCAGGCACACAGCGGTAGAAGGTAACACAGAACTCCTCCCATGGCATTTGGGGCAGTGTGTGCCTCCCTACACCACACGGAGAAGGAAATAATTATGGAGACGTAATTATGGAGAAATCACCTAGGAGGAGCTATCTAGGGGAGGTGAATGACACACCAACGTGACCGAACTGCTGCTGCTTTGGGAGCAAACTCACACAGCAGCTGCCCTGGGGTGTTGGCAGAGCCCTCCCCCCTGCAGGACAGCCCTGCTCACAGGGCAGGAAGGGCTCCTGTGCATGCAAGGCCATAGCGACCAGCTGCTGAGCCTGCAGGCATGGGGATGAAGAAAAACCAAAGGAGGAGTGTGCGTGTGTGTGTGTGTGTGAGAGAGAGAGAGAGAGTTATAGCTCATGAGGGAAGTAAAATATTACACAGTTGTGCTCATGCTGGCTGGAGTATTGTCTTAGTGAGGGCTACTGATGGAGATCTCACAACAAGTCGTGTGTGGGGCATATACTCAAGTTTCCACTTGCAGAAGTGCAGATTCCTGGTCATCTGTGCATCCTCACAAGAATGAATTTCCCTCTTCCTCACTCCTCTGCTGTACCTGATCTCCACTGGACCCACAACAGTAATGGTGACAAGAGCAGTGTCATTATGGGCAATAACTGTCAAGGATCTCCCTTGACTTTTCACTCATTTGATCAGTGACCCTTTTCATTTCAAGTATCTCAAAGAGAAAGGTGACCAAGCAGGCTGCTTCATTAAAGCCTGTGACTCACTCTCCACTGCCCTCTTTCCCAAAAATGTTGTCATCTGGAAGCTGATAAAGCTGATGACTTGCTCTGGGAGAGTGCTGACTACTTACAGCCACCCCCTTCCCAAGCAGCCACAAGAAGATGGACGGCACAGAACCAGGCACGCAACCAGGACATTGTGTAGGTCAGGACTGATGGACATGTACACACAGCAACCAGCTCATTCCAAGGAGACCTCTGGTCCTCAGAAAGGCTGATTATGCCTGTTGCCAAACATTTTGAGGCATGAGAGGACTACTGCACCTGAAATGTGGTGGAGTTCCCAAGAGGGTTCACAGAGCTGTTGTTTGGCTACAACAGAGGAGTCTGCAGTAAGTTGAAGGCCCTGCCTTCCTGGTGGTTGAAACCACATTAAAACAAAGCCAGAACCAGGTAAGTGACTCTACATACCTCCTTCTGAAGGTTAATATTTACAAAAAAAGTACCAGAAGGCTATGGAAGAGGCAATATACTTTTGTAACATGGTCCTGTATATTAACTTATTTCAATTTATATTACAATAGTAGTAATACAAACTAGCTCTTGAATACACAATTCTTTCTTCCATGTGTCATTAATTAAGCAAAGGTAGACCATTGTTTCGATTTTATAATCTCTTCATCTTGCAAATATGCCTAAGAAACACCAGCTCAACACTGTTCCCTTCAACAAATTTTTGTATCAGTGACAAGTAATTTTAGTGATGTGTAAACAAAAAAGTCTGTCTAACCTACCTAACACCCAGTAACTATCACACCTGAACTGTATTAAATTGTGAGGATAGAAGGAGTAAACTTAAATTTTGTCACTAATATCAGAAAACACAGTAGATTTTGAAGGGGAAAATAGTCACTCGGCATTATTTTGCAGCATATCATTGCCTCTGAATAACTTCTGGGATGCACAGCCCCATGACTTGCAGAGTCATCTGGTAAATACATGCAGCAGATGAATTAGGAAGTAAATAAGGAGGCATATGTGCATTTCAGATGATGAATTCAGTGTCTGGCAAGTTATGGCCCTGTACATTGACACACATGGCATAAAAACATTATGTTTCATGTATAGAGATCAAAAAGATATAGCAGAAATGCATTTATTTGAAGTGTAAAATCCCAATATAGTTAAAAATAGACTTTTGTGGCATTGCTGGAAGCTTGTCTAATTAATATGCTTCCTGGCACAACTTAGTAGTTTTGAAAGTGAAGTTGATGGCTAACAGAAATGTGTATGTGTCTTACTTCTCCACTGAGATGTTTCACTGCATAATGTCAGAACTGTTTTTTTAAAGCTGTCATTGCTTAATACATTTACGTAAATGTTTTGCTTTCTGAGAAACCTCATGAGCACAGATAAAACTTCCCTGAGTGTCCCAAAAGAATTTATTTTTCTATTGTAGTCCACAATGTTTTAGTGTAATGCAAACAGTGTAATACAGTTGAAAATGCAAGTCCACACATAAGAAGTCAGAACCTCAGCTCACTTGAAATAAGACTTCTTGCAAGTAAAAAGTTTAAAAACACATTTTTGGAGTTTTGCTTTAAATTACCATGTAGTAGCAACATATTATAGATCTTTAGCAATGCAAAATTTTGCTTCCTTGTCTTAATCTTAGCTCCATAAATTACAGTTTATTACCAGGTAAGAATAGTGAATCCATGATATTAAATATTTGGCTAATTAATTCCTATCTTTACATTTATTTGAATTTTTTAATGAAAAATTAAACTAAAGTTGCAGTGTACCTAGTATAACTATTCTCTTCAGTCAACAAACTAAAATTACTGGTAGGATGTAAAAATAAGGAACCTGCTATCAGACAGATTTATCAGAGGACTTATGCAGAGGATTGTGAAAAAAACAAAACAAAACAAACTCATCATCCATTTTCTAACTCACTCAGGTTTTATTTGTATTTGTGGGCTCTTTCCCCTTAGTGAAGATGCATCCATGTAATATGATACACTTGATGAAAGGCAAAGACTTTTAGCAATGGTACCGAGTCACATGCAGTAAGACAGAACTACAGAAATTTAAAATACAGTGGGGAGCTATCAATTTTACCAGGTATCACAAACCATTCCTATGCTTGATTTTAACAGAAAGAAGCTTTGAATCACTGACTGCAGAAAGAGTATCAAACCTCAGCAATTGTTTCAGAAGAAAAATTGTTTGAGGAAGTTATCATCTACTGGTTGTATGTCTTCCCATTTTGCCCAATCTCTATTTCTTAATATCAAGAAAAAAACCCAAGCATTTGCTCTTGAGTTTCTACTTGTATAGTTATGCCAACAACAACATCAAGTTATTTAAATAATGAATGACATAAAATAGCATGCAAAAATGTTTGCTGTTATCTAGTAGGTAGGAAATCAACACAAGACATATCTAAATTAGCTGATTTTGTTTCTGTGGCATTTCTGGGCTGCTAAATATTAATTCAACTCCTGCATGCTCTCTCTCTTTTCCATAGAAAAGCATGATGATTATTATCACAAACTGTTCCATAGAGAAATAATTAGCTGTGTATTAAGGAGATGGTCTCGTTAAAGGCTCGCAGTGACCTTGCTCTGAATTTCAGAGTTACAACATCATTAATAGTGTTGTTAGCATCATCTACGAATTTGTAGTATTAAGTTCTGAAAACTGCCTTATGAATATAACCCATACAAATTCTAGAACATCAGAGCTTTCTTTGACCACTATTACCCAAAAGCCATATTCTCTGTTGCTTTGTATCGTGTAAAATTTCTAGTTACCCAAATGTTTTCAGTAACTGAAATATGGTGATGATGATGGTGATGATGATGATGATGATGATGATGATGTACAAGCAAAAAATTTGTTTCCACTTTTCTCCTGGTAAATTTTAACTAGTATATTTGGCAAAGCTGGTAGCATAAGAAAGAGCACGGCTAATGGCAGACTTTGAATATGAAATTTAAATTACATGCTGATTTTTGTAAACATCCTGTCTACTGTAATGATTCAGGATTTGGAAAAGAAACAAAAAACATGACACTGCACCATCAGACAGTGTTCTCAGCAAGTGATTTTGACAAAACAGGAACTGACTAAATCACTGTTGAAACTTTCAACGGAGAGACTACTAATTGTTTTCACAAATCAGGATAATTCAAGTAAGCATGTACTATCTTTTTCAATCCCACCACACACTTACTTTGATGATACCCATCCCCATCAGCTGATCATATCTGCTGTGCACTATTAGATCTTCTCAGATTAAGACCTTACCTGACTGCAGCCAGGAATTTTGCTGTTGACTCAACCCATGTATATATATATGAGAATTAGGTACAGATACAGCAGAGGACTTAGGGACTCAGCACCATAGAAAGTAATTAATTTATCTGTTGTGATAAAGCATGACAAAAAATCGCAGCTACAGTCCCTGTGTGAGCGCAGTCATCTCAAGTCTAACAAAGAGAACAGTGACTAAATTCTGCTGATTTCTCATCTGAACGGCATATTGAGAGGAAAGAAATACATGTTTGAGACATCAAAAATCTGTCTGGTAGAAAGACGCACACAGAACATGTAAGATGGGGAAATGGGCTGGAGGAAGCAGAATTTCAAATCCATTATAAATAAATTAATGCCTTTAGATAAAAAGTTACCAAACTCAAGGACAACTGCACCAACCTGCTGAATTATATGTGATTTATCAGTTGCTATCTTTGGTTTGTACCTGCTGAACAGAAAATAAAAGATGAAGATTGTTAAATCATGGGTGTGAAGATTTTAAAGTTTCAATCAATATCAGGATATTTACCTTAGTTCTCAAGAGTCATAAGGAAAAAATCCTTACCTTGTCATACCTCCAATGTTCTGAAAAAACAGGACCACTAAGAATGAATGCTTTCCATGGTGAAGATATGAATAAATCTACTAGTCATACTTATCTATCAAGTAGTCAAACATGATCTCTATTAAACTTTATTTTTATTGAATCAAATCTGCTACAGAAACATTTTAAAATTATCTGTGGCCTGCTGCCATACAAATATTGCAATGTTCAGAGAGAAATTGCCAAAAGAATTCAGTGTTGGCACAGAAAGACGAGTCATCCAGCTGCTCCACTGGAGCAAAATATAAAAAAAAAATCAAATCTCCAGGATCAAAAAATGTTTCTCTTAGGAAATTACATGAAGTAGTTTTTAAAATCTTCACACTTTACACCCATGTGAGTTAGAGGTGGACGGGCAGTATCTTCTATACAAGGATAAAA
Source organism: Phylloscopus whistleri (assembly GCA_017589585.1). Lineage (NCBI taxonomy): Eukaryota > Metazoa > Chordata > Aves > Passeriformes > Phylloscopidae > Phylloscopus > Phylloscopus whistleri. The sequence continues at coordinate 26,922 of JADMLD010000457.1, read as the reverse complement.
AGAAGCCTGGAAAAAGAAGCCTGGAAAAAGAAACTGTATTAAGCTGTTTCACTCCTTCTCCTCTGGCTGTGCAACACACGCTCTTTAAAGTACAAGATCTGGAGCTAAAAGTGATGCTTGAAAATCATTTGTCTTGGAAATTACTTTCAAGAACTGCAGGCTGCTCTGCATTTCCTGTGCCCACCAGCTATTGGTGAGGTACTGACTATACCCTGACTAGAATACTCATGAAGATGTTCCCTGTTTTACTGCAGCCAACTCTCAAACTATTTATTTTTATTAGTAAGAAGGAAATGTTCTTAGCTCAGGCTCCTAACACAAAGTGGTCTGTGTAAGGCAAACCCACAGTTTTGTCATGGACAGTTCACAGGTGCTCTGGCTGACAAGGGGCAGAACGGATTTGTAGTACTGGGACACCAGTTAAAATTAGTTTATCCACTGTGTGCAGTGCTATGCAATCACAAAGCTGCTCCCCTCTGTCCCTGAGGTAGAACAAACCCAGTGCTGGTTTAACTGAGTGCCGTGCTGCACGATGAAACAATTCAGGAGCTGCTTCAGCCATCTGTGCAGTCCAAGTGGACAGTTTGGGATATCCTCACTGGTTCATCCTGTGCAAGACATTCCTCTTGCTCAGAACAGCCAAGTATCACATATGCACAGATGAATCCAGACTGGATGGGGCCCTGAGCAACCTGGTCTAGGCAAAGTGTCCCTGCCCATGGTGGGGGATTGGAACTAGACGCTTTTAAGGCCCCTCCCAACCCAACCCAATCTATGCTTCTATGAAGAACAACACTTCAGACTTTACCAGCCTATGAAATGGTGAACTACACACTACTTTGTCTCAAACTGTTACCTCACTTTGACCTGCTTCTGCTAAGGGCACTTCTTTCCCTAGGGCTTAAGGCTTCCCTATAGGTTTTGGGGTTCTAAGTTGATAGGTCTAACACTTTCATGGTTTATTTCAGATTACAGTAGGCACGAAACAATAGCTGTTAGACTGAAACTATTCAATTTATTTTGCATTCTGCAGTAGAATAAGGGATTGTGTCCACAGGGCCTTCAGAGGTAACTTAAAGCAAAAAAAGAATCCCTCAAACCTTGAAACAAGTGTTTGATATTATGCCCTTTTATGGTCTCCACTGATTTAGCTCTTTACTTCCTGTAATGTAGGTAAACTCACTTTCATGGACTTTTAAAGTTGTAAAGGGTTCCCAACGTAAGAGCTAATGCTGAATAGCTATTCTCCAGTAGATTTTCCTCATGTACAACTTCTAAATGATTACAGAGGATGGAAGCAAGAGTATAATTTAATATGGGTAGCATAAGCCTGAAACTAATATTTTTATGGAACTGTATTCTAGAATAATATTTAAGCCACATCTCTCAAATTTCTCCATTTCCTTTGCTTTTCTTTAAAGTCTGATACTTATTTCTCCTTGGAATGCAACTGCTTTGGAGGACCCTCTTTTAGATGTAATTTCAGCTGAGATTTGCCTAACAGTTAACACAGATAAGTAGGTAAAAGCTGCAAACGTGACAGCAAATAAGAAAAACCTACCATTTGTTTTGCTATGGAACAACACTGTATGACAACTAGTGAAAAAGCATATGCAACTCTTGTTTTTTGCAGAATAATCTACTAAAGGCATATTTCTAGGAACACTTGTGCTTTTCCTTTACCTGTTTTCATGTGAATAGTGATTTAAGAACAAATTTAATTTGTTTTAAGAATCAAAATCCCACCTTTCCAGTAAGTATTTTTGGTAATCAGGTTAAATACTGCAAACCAATCCTGAACCTTAACAGAGTATTTTGACCTCATTTCTATTTAAATAAAGCAAGACTGTTTTATACTGTAATTGGAACATAAAAACACTCACACCAATAAAATTGTGTAATGTTCTGCTCTTATCTTTTTTAAGGAGAGCAAAGATAAAAGCATTTTTTTATTTTCTTGTTTGGGTTTCAGTTTAAAAGTTTCACACATGTAACTTATATCCATAATTCCCACTACCTGAGTTTCTCCCCTATACTGAGATTTTTTATCCAATAATATTAACAAGGTAATGAAAACATATTTTTCCTTCATACTTTTACAACCAATGCTACACAAATCTCTGTAGTGCGCCAGTCTCTGTGTCTGCTCTCGTGTCTCAGATTTCTTCTTTATTCTGATCTCTATTTCCTCCAGAAGCAATCTCCTGCAGAAGTGCTTAATGGACCATCTCTTTCATCTTTTCCCACAGATTTCTTCTTTCATGCATTCTAGTCTGTACTTTAAATTCTCAGGCAGGCTTGGAGGCTCATTCTGGAAACATTCCTGTACTCTGTGAAAGCACCCCTTCACTTTAAGTTACAGTGGCACATAAACACTCGCAGAATCACATTTTAGCCCAGCAGTCCTTTCCTGAGCTTAGCTCATCCCTGTGCCCAACAATCTAGAGATGAAGACTACTCAGAACGTATCTAAAACCTCATTTTCTTTCCCCGAGGCTCAAACACTTATCCAATCAATTCATGTTCTGATTGCACTGTCTTCGAACTGGCAAAATTTACAACCTCTCATCGACAAAATCAACATCTTAGCTGATTTTAGGTCTGAGCCTGTGATGAACCTCAACTGGGCACAATTTCCCTGAAGCCCTGCAAACCTCTCTAACATAAGGGGTTTTGATAGTGCTGTTCAGGCTAGTTTTACTTTTATTTTGCAACGTGTCTTCTATGGTAATATCTGAAAAATCACATCTCTACTTCAATGATAGAGCAAAGATTATTGAAGAGATTAATTATTAGACATACTGTTAATTAATCTCAAGATAAATACATTTACCATGTCTAGAAAAAGATGCCTATGATACCAATGCCTAAATCACTAATTGAATTTGATATCTTAATTACTGTATTAACAGATATTAACAGATAATATAGAATAATACAGAATCTGTATTAACAGATTCTATTTGGTATTTACTTGATAAATTATCTTTAATCAGTAGTTGTTTATGAGAGTATTTTTTTTTTTCTGTCTACATTTTGCATGGACTTAGCTACTCTGGTGTGATGATTGATGTTTAACCTTTTCCAACATTCTTTGATACTTCTCCTGTTGAGGTGCAGCCATGCCCTCCCCTGATGCACCCTCAGCTGTGACTCCTGACACTCTGGCAGCTGAACTGCTCTGAACAGCGTGTGGACACTGTGCACTCACATGGGGACTGCAGAGCGTTCTGCTCTGGGCACTGCTTCAGCTCTGGCTCTAATAAAACCAAGCAGGAGTAAAATGTCTATCAGTACCTGTGGTACCTCCTGAACCACTTTAAAGTGGAGATCTTTAATCCTGAATACCTTTACTTCTAAAATGGAACCACTCCGTGTAACATGTCACAGTCCACAACTTAATTCCATGGGAACAGGGATAAACTTTGCCTCTCTGCCACAGGCAAAACACCTGCTCAGGTTGCCCAATTCAGAACACCGGGGCTGGCAGTTCCCTCAGAACATCCATCTTCTGCATTCTACAAAATCCTGACTTTTCTTTGTTTTCTTGAGATAAACTTTCCAGCAGCAAAATATAGACTGTGTATTTTATTTTCACTCCTCTTTTAGTTGCACTTCCAATTTCTATGAAAACTCAATAAAATTCAAGTCTGTATTTTTATGGTACAACAAACTGAATGTAAAAGCAAAAATACAATAATGTTACAAAACCTGGTCACCAACTGGTTCATTTAAACACATCCATTTTAGTTTGCTTTATTTCAGTGAGAGTATGACACTAATAAATGTACTTGTGTTCTTAACTGTTTGAATACAACTCCCCTCCACTGCTTCTGAAGACTACCACTGGTTTATAGTCTGACTATTTATATTAAATTCATGTTTGTCTATGGAACAACTTGAATTTTCAACCACTAAGGTGTAGAATAAACCATATTTGCATAATTTCTCAGTGTTTTGATAAATTTGTTAGAGTGGGAACCAGTGCAGAAAAAAATTGTTATCAGATCTTAATATTTTGTGACTGTTTATAAGTCCTTTTAGATGCTGGAGACATCTCAAAGTCATTTATGTCAGTGCATAAACTCATATTGGGTTCCATGCAGGGCTGGATACACTTCCTGTCATTCTTCAGATTTTATGTCCAAATGAAGTTCTTTCCAACCTTCTCAAAAGGCATCAGTCAACCTGGACAGCTTCCATCAAAAAGTAGGGTTGTTAGAATGATGGAAAATCTAAACACAGGGGGAAAACAATCCCTGAGTTGAGATGAAAGACAAAGGAATTGAGCAAACAGAACAAGCAAAAGCCAGTATCCACTACTAGTTCAATTCCTGCTCTGCACCTCCAAATGCCAATGATGAGAGGCTGCTCAGAGCTGTTTTCTCTCACTTGCTGTGGAAGTCAAACACTGTAACGAACAAATGCTTCCTCCTTCTTTGCTTATTTTTTATATCTGATGCCACATGCTACGGAATACCCCTTTGGTTAATTTGGTCCCAGTTGTATCCTCTCTCAGGACCTTGCCTACCCCCAGCCCATTGATGGGAAGAATGCTGGGGAGACAGCGTTGATGCTGTGCCAAACCCCGGCGTGTTATCAATTCCTCTGTAGGCACCAATGCAAAGCCGTGAGGCTGCCGAGGGAAAATGAACTCCGTGTCAGCCAGACCCAATACAGGCACAGCCGGAGAATTAGCAGTGACAATGGCCTGGGAAGGAAACACAGGGACTACGAGGCATTTGCTTAAAAGCCATTCTCACGGGCAACCTGAGAATGATTTTGTTGTACAACGAGGTCGATGCTAAATTTCTGAGAGAACGTCATCGGTTAAGAGGGAATCCCGTTACTCCGTAGTTACTGAAGCGCTTCCACAATGATCTTGCCACCACAAACGACTTTAATTCTCCCGCGCAGTTTCCCGATCGTTGCAGCGGAGCCTCTCCGAAGAACTCAATAGAGGACGAAGCCGAGATAAATTTAGCCAGAGGGGGAGGAACGACCCCGGCCCCGCCAGCCCTCAGCCCGCCCCGCCCCTCGCCCCTCGCGCCCTCAGCCCGCGCCGCCCTCAGCCCGGCCCCGCCCCTCGCCCCTCGCGCCCTCAGCCCGCCCCGCCCTCAGCCCGGCCCCGCCCCTCGCCCCTCGCGCCCTCACTGCGCACGCGCCCCGCCCCGACGCCCCGAACGCTGCCCCGCGCCCCGGCCCGTGACGTCATGCCGCCATCTGCCCTCGCTCGACGCGCTGCCCGGAAGCGTCCGCCCGGGCAGTAGAGCCGGTCGGAGAAAGGTTCCGGGCAGGTTGGGTTCCGGGGCTGCCCCGCTGAGGCGCGGCGCGGCCCGCGATGATCCCGGTGCCGGTGGTGGTGACCGTGCTGGGCGGCTGGTGCGCCGTGTACCTGGCGGACACGCTGCTCAAGGTGAGGGCCGAGGGCGCAGAGCCGGACGGAGCCGGGAGGAGGCAGCGCCAGCCCCGTTCCCCCCGCGCCGGGAGCCCCGGGCGGCCCAGGGGCCCCGCTGCCGGTGCCGGGCTGGCGGAGGGGCCGCGCCCCGCCCGGGCCCGCCGCGCTCCCGGGGGCTGTGAGGCGATGCCGGCCCCGGGCGCCCCTCCCGCCCCGCACCGGGCCCGCCGGCCCGGGCAGCCCCCGCGGCGCTTCCGCCCGCGCTGGGCTCTGAACGCCGCCCAGGAGAGTGCGCGGGCTGCGGTCTGTGCTAAAGGACCGAAGCCGCGAAAAGTTAGGGGAAACGGCTCTGAATATACTGCTTAAGCGGTTCCGTGGCTTTTTAATGTGCTATCCGGGGATGTTTATTATTATATTAACAAAACCTAAAAGAAGCGTTTAAGTTTGCGCTGTAGAGTATGTGCCTTATAACGATTATTTTCCTAAAAATATATAAAAAGTAATATATATTTATTTCTTTTGAATATCTTTAGTTTTACTGGAAAAAAAATAAGTTGAGACAGAGCTCGGTACAAATGCTTTTTTAAAGAAATAAACCTTGATCCTCAGAGAGTATTAAGAGACTCATCCTTTCCCTCCTGATATAGGGGGGAAGGTTTAAAAAGAAAATACACCAGGACATTATTTGTTGTATCTGGGATGTGTCTGTGCATTGTTCAAGTTTCATTAAGTGGTGTAGTGTGGTGTTGTTTTGGGCTGCTTTAAAAGATTCAGAGGTGTGATTTCTAAGACATGACCGAAATTGCAAAATATGTATGCAAAGTAAGCTGTGTTCTGGTTAAATATGAGGGAAGATGAAATGAAACGTTTGATCTGTAATTCTTAATTTTGCAGTCCAGAAGCTGCATCTGTTTCTGCCAAGGCAGATAAGGCGTAGTGATATGAAAGTACAAAATGGGCATTTTGTCACTCCTGTCACTGTAAAATATAGGAAGAAATACAAGATTCAGGTGCTTAGAAAACTTTTGGAAAAGTGTCTCCCCCTGCAGCAAATTGGAGAGCAAATGTAGCTCCGTTAATGATGAAAGCTGATAACTGCAAAATATTAGTCTGCACATAATGACAATGGCAAATACAGTCATTTACCTGAAGACTTCTCAAATTTTCTGGCATCAAGTCTATGTTAAGTATTAAAAAAAAAAAAAAAAAATTAAAAAAAAAAAGTCCGGCCTTGTTTTGAAGCACATGAGAAGATTGGCCAGACACCAGAAGAACCTGCCCTGACTGCAGTGAGACAGCCCAGGAAGGTCAGCTGGGAGGCTGCTTCTCTTTGGGCAGCAGCTTTGTGCCTGGTGAAGACTCTTGGGCTGTGAAGCAAGAGCTGAGCTCAGGTACCAGACCTGTTGTGCCTTGATGCTGAGACCATTTCCATCTCTGACGTTCTGGAGATCTCTTTCTGCATTAGACCATAAAATCATTCTCTTTTGTAAGTAAGGAGAGTCGCTGTATTTCTTGCAGCAGCAAGGGAGGAAAACCAAAACCCTACGTTGGAGCCTACTTAATGCCTGATTTACACTGAAAAAGAAGGGGGAATGCCTAAAATTCTATAGCAAGCATGAGAGTCCAGGAGTTAAATTTTAATTCTGATCTTTTTAAAAAAAGTTGACCCAGTTTATTAATTGTCACAAATTATTTTGGAGGCGTTGAGTTTCACTGAACTTACTGGTGGATCTTATGCTGTACATCTCAGTTATAGGTTTCACTGTGAGTGAAAAAACCATAGCTGAAATAGAATTTGGATTACCTAACCAGATTTATATAATTAGGAAGCTCAGGTTTCTTATTTTTTTGCTAGAACTCTAAATCTCCACCACAGTCACAACCCAAGGCTGCTAGCAACCACAGCAAAATTGTACTGTTTAATTAATTGTGCTGTTTAAATCTCAAATCACTTATAGTGTACATCCAAGAGGATGTACAGAGCACGAGTGAAAAACAATGTGGGAGCACTTTTCCATGTGTGATCCTGTGTGATATTTTTGGCAAGAGAAGGATGTGTGCTGTAACTTGTAGTTAATGTTTATTCTGTAAACCTGTCCAATGTGCAATGGTTTTTGCTCAGTTTGTTCCTTTACTGGATTTGTTCTGATTTTAAATACTTTATTTTGGCAGTCAGACTCTTAGACTGCAGTATAGAAAGTGTAACCGTGTATAAATGTATTTTTGCCCAGTTAAATCCACATATTATAATACTGCTAGAATTAAAAGATACATTTGTGTCAGGAAACTAAAGCTATGCCAAATCAAGCTGGAATTTTGAATGTGAAGTCTCTCTTGTTGCTCCCCATTGTACCACTGTCACCAACATTTTCATTGAAGCTTGGATTCTGTAATAGGAAATCACTCAGACCCCTAAATTCCTTCTCCCCAGGATCCTAAGTCATCACATTTCATTCTGCCCAAAGGATCAGAACAAGTGAAGGGTGGGAGATTGTCCCTCCTTCTCTGAGAAGGATGCATTAGATACATTCACTCAGGGTTGGCTCTCAGCTTTTAACTGAAATGATTCAGAGCTCTTGAGCAGATTTTGCCAGCAAAGAAGAATGTTAAGGACTCCTGTTTGCTGGCAGATACCTATGGAGCTCCTGGAGTATTTAGCAGATGCCTGGCACTTTAAAGGCTTGTGTAAATAAATAGGTAATGCTTCTGTAGTAAAATTAATCTAACAAAGCTCCTTTAGATCTCAAAGAAGCAGAGCCAAGGCCTGTGTGAAAGCAGCTTGAAATGAAGCACACCAGGGCGTGAGGGAGTGTGTAAAATGTGGTGATCCCACTGGGATCAGGACAGAAGGAGCTAAACTTTGCAAAGAGCTTTTTAATATATTTTGCAAAAGTTTACAGTCATTTAGGGATCATGAATAACGTTTACACAACTTGTGAGGAAAATCCAAAAGGAAAAAATTTTGGTACCTTTCTTCTCCACATTTGACAGCTTTATGGTCAGTTATTCCATACTTCTCATGCAAAGCTTCATAGTTATTTATGTCTTGCTAAGACAGTGGGGCTGTGGTGTTGTTGGAATGAATTCAAAGGGATGAATTTCTAGGGAAAAAAGTGGGGATTGCATGTGATAAAAAGAATACATTTTCAAGTGTCAAATCAATGTAGCTGATTAACTTTATTAGATTAATGTATTAGGGTGGTTCTGAGGGTTTTTTTACTCTGAATGAATAGGATGTGGTTTTTTTAATTCACAAGACAATTTCTCATATCAGAGGTACATAATCATGTATGTATTTTTGTTCTTAATTATCTGCTAGATTATGGGAGGAGGTAGTTTTCTTTGTTCCCTTGGCTTATGTATCACTAATTGTGTACAAGTGTAATCATCTTTGTCATCTCTTCTGTTAAAATTAGCAAAAGCTGGTATGATTGTGGACACTAAACTTAATGGTGCCATAGGGAGTGAGTGGTGTTGATGGGAGTGCATTACAGTGAAAATTTCTGTTGGTGCCCTCAGCTGATGGAACAGAAATGTGGCTGAAATCAGTAGGGTGAAGAAGAAGGAACTGACACATATAGACAGAAAGGATAAATGGTGTAATAGGTGATATGTGAACAATGACTCAAGTAAATGGGTCTCACATCTGAGGAAATTTGTTATTTGAAATAAACTTTTAGTGTTCAAGTTTTAATTAATTTGACAAAATGAGAAAAGCTGTTAATACAACTGTGCAGTATGAGCTCCTCAACCCCCATCAGCACTGTGGTGCAGGACGGGAGGAATGCAAGGAATTGGCAAGTTCTAAATTTGTTCAAAGGACCACGGACAACAGCCAGAAACTTGTGAAGTTCCTTGTGGGGGAGGAGAAGGGAGCCTGTTGTGAACTGCACATTCTGGATGTCTTCAGTAGGTGCTGCTGCCTGTGGGGAACCTTGGGAACAATGCTCCAGTTCAGACAGCCCCAAAGACTTGTCTGGATTGTGTCAGAGACACTCCTGCCTTGGGAACTGCCCAATGTCAGAAGGCTCAAGGGTCATCTGTGCCTGTCCTGAGCTCTGAGTTCCTCTTTCACCTCCAAGGAAAGCATTCCTTCATCTGGGTTTTTGACACAAGCTTCCATGAAACAGGTGGCTAAAGCCTATTCAGAATGCAGGCACCATGAGGTAAAGTTAGCAATTGCAAAAACCATGCCTATTGGTCTATAATTCAAGATAATGCTGCAGATAAGTATTCATAGGTCACATTTATAGGTCACATTTCTCATCAAGAGAAATCTTTGGAACTACTAGAAGTATCTTGAAATGCTGAGAAGTTACCATAATGAAACTGCTATTGCAATACAGGGTGATAATTTTAAATTCCTTGTGGTTTTTTTGTTAGCCTGATCAGATATTCCAGACCCTCTTAAGGCATAGTATTTGTGTTTGAAAAATAGCCCTCGTTTTTATCCTTACTAACAGGTATCTGCAATACTGAGCCATATCTCATCTGTATTAGGAAGGTATTTTTCTGCTGGAGACAAAAGAAGCATTTTTCATTATTGTAGCTTTTAAAATATTTATTGGAATATAATTACATGTTGAAAGAATACCATCAGCAGTCTATAGCCTTCTAACCAGAAAGCAGAACTAGTGAAAGTGATTTAACACTAGGAAAGATGATGCAAGCCCTTCTTTGTCAGATAACTCTGGACACCCAAGCTCTCTCACAAACCTACAGTTGTTGGAAATGACATTAAAACAGTGGCATAACTTTTTTATATTACATGTCACACCTACCTATATGTCACAATATGAATAATGTGTAGGGATATCTACTTGAAATTATACATCTGTTTTTGTATGAACAGATAACATTTACTGCTTGGTCACGTTACAAAATCTTCCAAGAATGTTTTGGTCAAACTGGTTTTCCATTGTTTTGCAGTCCTCCAACTCTCTGAAGGCATCGTACGAGGACTGGCTGCTGACGTACGGCCTGAGCGTCTCTCCCTTTCACCTGCGGTGGCAAACAGCGCTCTTCAACCGCCAGTTCTACAACTGGGGGAGATGGAAACCCAAGTTTCTCTACTTATGGTATAAATCCAGCCTCTTTTTTCTTCTGTCAAATACACAGTCAACAACTGAAGCACAAAGGTGCCTTTCAGCAGTAGAAGGGCAGTGGGTAGACATGGTTATTGTAATAGGCTAATGATAAAACCAATTAGAGTGGTTGCTCTAATTGTACTGTGCCAGTGTAAGTATTTATCCTCTGCCAGAAAAGACATAAATGTAATACAGGTTGCATATTGAGATTCTATAAAACTAGAAATCCTTAAACTATTTTTACTTGTGATTTGAACTATGCATAATTCTGAAGAGTGCAGTTATTGCATGTAATATTGCTTACAGAAGTAGGTCTGAAAGCAGCTGCTTGGATCCTAGGTCATTCCCAATGCTGTAGACTTAGCTCTCCCAATCACTAGAGTTTACAAAGTATTCAGAGGCAGCTGTGAGCCTGTAGTTAATCATTGCCCAGACATTCAGCAGTGATACCTGCTCAGAAGCACCTTGCTTACCTTCTGTCTTTTATCTGCCCGCACCTTTCCATGCAAAGGTTGCATGGTGCTGGGAATGGGTAGATAAGTAGGGTGGTTTAGTATGGGTGCTCCTGGGCTGCTTTAGAAAACTATTGTTCAGTTGCCTTTCTAGCATTAATTTGTATCTGCTTTGAAAATGTAAAATGTGTAAGGTTTGAATTTCTTTTCATTTCCTGTATTGCTACCCTCAGTGAGATTGTAATAAAAGAGAGGTCTGCTTCATATTGGTTTCTCTAGTATGTAATGATTTTATAATAATCAGTATGAAATAGCTCTAAATCAATTACATTTTTTAATATGTATAATTTATTACAGTATAATGTTTCCGCTAGTCTCTTTAATTAACATTACAAGTCCATGTTGCTTAAAATAAATGTACTAATTCCCAGTGAGCTCCATTAAGGCTGTTAAGAGAACAGTTGTGCTGTTGTGAGAGGAAGAAGGACTGGTAGTGAGGTGTTTTAGTTAGGGAAAAAAGTTATCACATCCTTCAACTATAGGACAGTATAAAATAAGAATAATAATATTAATGCTAAATAAAAATTTGTCACTAGGTGGAGTGACGTGAATTGAAATTTTTTTCAACATTGATTTTAATGAAAAATTGGTGAGAAGAACAATGTAGCTTAAGAAATTTGTGTTAATGTGGTCTTGCAGTTGTACTTTTTAGCTGTTCTTTAAAAAGATTCAGTCTCATTTATTGGTCTTTAGCCTGTTTCATTGTTTGTGAGAAAGACTCAAAATGTACTCAAGAAGCTTATATATATAAAGTACATAAGCTGCCCCATCATTTGATCCAGGTCTCTAAATATGTGATGCTGTGGTGCAACATGGCCAATTATACATTGTTAGTTATATATTATTTATTATGCATGTTAGTTCTGTATTCATATAAATTTATATATTCATAGCTACAGGCAGGTTACACATATTGGGTAACTGAATAAAAGTATTTGAAATTTGATCAGGATATGGTTTGGATGTAAAACATTTATTCAACAAGGAGAACATATGTTATTAGTGTTGTTATTTTGTATTATTGTTACTAGTTTCCTTTAGCATTTTTGTACTGGATTGTTGATGAATTGTGGTAGCATCAGGTAGGTTTTGCCCTATGTTTTCTGTAATAACTTGTGCTATAAAGCAGAGATTTACATAGCCAGAGATGATACCCTTCTTCTCTTGTGGCTGTGCATTGTTGAACTATTTGCTTCTCTGTGTAGGTTCAGTGTAGGGATGGTGTTTGGAATAGTTGCCATGTTTGGCTCTGTTATTCTGCTGGGAAAGACCCTGCTGCAGACACTGACCCAGATGCTCACCGAGGCTCCGAGAGCCCAGAATGATCGAATGCTGCAAGTTGTGGTGAGTGTTCCCTCCTCAGGGCTTTGTTTGAGAGCTGTGTACAGATCTAAAGCAGCTTCTTAATGGAGTATGGGATGCTTAAACATTCCCATGCAAGAATAACCCAACTCCTGATGTTCATCTACATGAAAATGTGTTTTTTTACCAGCCTTAAAAATGGGAGAGTGGGTATAATAAAAGGGCAAATGAAGGCAAACATGTGGAGAGTTTATATTAAAAATCCTCAGAAGTGGGAATTGTATAGTCATTTTGAAAAGCCCTAAATTATAGTACTAAGAATAAAATTATAGTACTAAGAATATAAAGAATATAAAGAACATAAAATGGAGTTAAGAACTTGTTTCCTGTCAGCCGTACAGTGTAGAGGTGACCTTAAAGTTTGCAGAGCTCATACATAATTGACAAAAAGACACAAGTTCTGTTTCTTTTAATACAATACAAAACCAGCAGTGGAAAAGGAAAGACGGGCAAAAAGCTTTGTGTGATAGTAGAAGCAAAGAATCATTTGTGAGGAGGTATTTTTTGATTCTTCAAGGACTTAAGACTTAATTGACTATGTGAAATTTCAAGTGCTGTTTCTGGCAGTATCTACTTAAAGTCCAATGATATATTTGATTGTTTTATGGACTTCTGGTGCTGGACAATATATTGTATGGTTTTAGTATGGAATGTATTTCACAGGTTTGGAGAGATTGCAAATACTATCTTTTTAATCTCTTTGCAAGGCAGTAATGGAAGAACTGATATTGCCTTGCAAGAGTTTTAACCTAGAAGGATTCCTAGTCACCTTTTTTGTACCAATAGTGCAATTTCACCAAAATGTACAGTCATTTTCCAGAAATTCAGAAACTCTTATGGGATTGCTCTGCCTTCTGCTACATGGCTTAGAGCAGAGGTGCCCAGCCATGTTCCTCTATTTAAGTACTCAGCTATTCAAGTGAACAGATGTTGAGAATTGTGTGTGCAGACACAATAGACCTTCCTGTAAGCACTAAACTGACTGTGTGCAGCTAGACTTGCAAAATGGCACCAGTGCAGGAAGCCTGATTTAGCATATGCCATAAGCTCAGTGCCTTTGGATGGCTGGGTCTGTTTCCCACAAGCACAGTGAGTATACAGAGTGCAGTGTGTGTTGGCAGAAGCAGGCAGTGAGACCTGAGGGAGAACCACTGTCACTGCCACTGCTGTCCCCTGTCCAGAGCCTGCTCCTGAATTGCCTCCAGGGGCAGACAGGAGTGGGCAGTCTGTCCATCCTGGAGGGCATGAGCTGCCATGAGACAGAAAATTTTGTAATTTACAGGATCTGTCCTAACCTTTCTGGAGTAAGGAGAGCCTCCTTTACATATTCATTTTCTGAGGTCATTGTATGGATCCATCCACTTTTGTGACACCAGAGTAAAGAGGTCATTGGCAGTGTATTGCTCTTTGGAGAAAATAACAGAGACACAGCCTAAGTAAAGATAAGCCTTTGAAATTAATCTGGTGTGAACTGGAACAATGAAGGTAGAAAAGTGGAATAATGTTCACAATTTCAGTGTGGACTTGGTTCCTCACTGACTGTCTACTGGCAGTATCACTGCATTCAAACCAAGGATTGATTTGCACTGCAAACAATTTAATAGCAGGGGAAAAAGTAATGTCATGTGTAGGGATAAGGTTACTTCTCCTAGGCTGAGTTGTGGTTCTCTTCCATTCTTATGTCATTCTTTCATTTCTGAATAGTCATGGTTGTATAATTTTGCCTTTAGCAAGTTTCAGTATTCTTTTTAAGGGGAATGTGCTAATGAATGACTTAGGAGGGCCTTCTCATTTAAATGATTTACTTGTATTAGACTGCCTGGAAGAGAGTGAATTTTCAAAAATAAAAAACCAATAAAACTCCACCTTTTCTTTGTAAACTTAATTTTAGCCTGTGGCATAAAGCTGTTTAGCCTTTAGTCTCTGGGTGTGGATAGAGGGAGAAACAGTTCTGCTTATATTTTATGAAGATTTTTGTACACTTCTCCTTTTGTTCAGTCATGTGCTTGATTTAAAATACCTGTCTGTAGGTAACTGGGCTGTTTCTCTTCAGCTGTCCCCTCTTGTGTTGGTTGCCTACTGACAAAGGTAGGAAAGAGGCAGATTAGTTACGAGCGAAGGATCTTCTTTTACTAAAGGCATTTCCAGAAGGCCATAAAATACAAGACAGTATGCTTTTTAACAAAGTACTGCTATTGGTTTCAGAACCCTTCATGAGAGGTAGCTTCTGTTTTAGGTGAATCTTAAAATAGCTTCTTTGACGTAAAGTCTGAAAGCATCTGGTGCTGTGTTCTAGCAGGCTCTAGTCATGGTGGAATTGAGATGGCAACTCTTGCTGTTGCCATCTGTCCTCCCACTGCAGAGGCAACACCACTGAAGTGATGCATTAGTGCCACCAGCTGATGCTGTAATGTAAGCAATGATGTTTAAGAAGTGAAGTGTGGCTGTCTTTCATACTGTGAGGTACCACAGCTGAGCCCGTTAAGGTAAATTCTTGGTCACCATCACAGTCTGGACAGAATTTGTGAGGTGATTAACATTAAGGAATCCTTTTGAAGGATTTATTTTAGCTAGATTGTCTCAACAACCTCTTGTAGAGTTCTGCTGCATGGGTAGGTAAATGCATATAAGTGAAGAATGTGCAGGACTGAACAAAGGTAGAATCCAACCTACCTCGTTGGATGTGCAGCCTTTTGTTTTCCACGATGCTGGATTTTATGGAGTTCTATAGACAGGCCAGGAGTTTTTGCCCACAACATCTCTTTTGTGAGGCTGGATTGCAATTCAGGTTGTGTTCACATCACTCGTTAGTGAGCATACTGGAGTGCAGCTTGCCTAGAGTAGAAAAAGCTGTAGATCTGGCAAGAGAAATCCCCCAGAGAAAGCAGCAGAAGTGACCTTACCGTCCCACTGCAGCCTAGCAGCTGAGAGGGATGGAACCGAGCAAGATGAAGGTCCATCAGGAGGAAGGAGGGGATGGTTCCTCATGCTTTGACCAGTGACTGCTTTGAAGCCTGTCTGGAAGCAGTTGATGTCTCGTGACAAGCACAGTGAAGGACCTGAGGAGTGGTGGGAATCCACAGCAACAGAAAGAATATGAGGGGCCTGCATATTATGTCTTAGGTAAATTAGAACAGTATACTTATTTCAAGATTGGGGTTTTTTGGGATTAAATTGCCATGTGTAGACTACCAAACCTGAAGAATAGATGAAAATTATCTTCTTTTTTTGACCCTGTAAACTGGGATAAGCTTGTGATTTGTATAGGAAGAGAGAAGGGAGAGAGTGACTGTTCAGCTGTCAACTCATTTTTGAACTTTCCATGTTCATACTCTTTAAAGTGCCATACAGTTTTTATTATTTTCTTTTGAAAGGTGGATCTTTTTTATCGCTACATGACTGGCTGCAGGAAACTCTAAACTAATGCTCACAGTGCCAAGTCTGTTTCATTTGAATGGAAGTCTGTGGACATTTTTATAAACTTCTCAAGCTTAATATAGAGTAGGACACATTTGGTCAGAGCTGTGGGGAATATATAGGGTAGGTAGAGGGCTTTTATGCCCCTCCATTATTCCTTTTTTAATGTTCAACAAAAGAATATATATTTAATATATTTTAAAATACACTGAATAAGTTGTTAAGAGAGGTGCAAACTGATCGTGCTGCATGAGAACAGCATCTGTTCTGTTGTGGGTCTGAAGCAGTGAGTGAGAGCAGCAAATTTAGGAGCAGAATGATTTGTCTTTGTACCTCTTGTTTTCCTCCTGTGTTTTGTTTTGTTGTCATGCCCACATCAACAGGTGCCTGGTGTCAATTTGCCCATCAGCCAGCTGACCTATTTCTTCTCTGCAATCCTCATCAGCGGTGTGATACATGAAGTTGGCCATGGGGTGGCAGCTATTCGGTAATTTCCTTTTTTGCTTTTCTCCTACTCTGACAGCACAGCCAAATATTCCAGAGCAGTTACTTGCCCATGAATGTTGTTAGCACTGCTTTGTTTTATCAAGAGAGTCTGTTTAGTCTGTAATTCATAGCTCCCTTAGATTTGGTGTTTGGAAGGGTGTACATATTAAGGATAGAGTTTTAATACAGTGTATATTATACAGATCATGAGAAAGGACTTCTGCTTTGCAAATATAGCATCAGGTTTAAAACAGTTTTTTTAAGTGGCCCTGTTTTTACACAGCAATTTCATTTCTACACCTGTGGCACTTGAAAAGAACTCATGTGCTATTGCACAGTGATACTTTAAAATAGATTTTTAATTGATGTGTTTAAACATAGCTTGTGAAATATGATATGAACAGGTTGAAGCAATAACTTGGTCAAATGTGATTTGCCCCTGTTAACCTCAGTGATGTATTAGTTTTGATCAAAGATTATATTTTTAATGTCCTTAACTATGATGATTACTTCACAAAAACTATTTGACAGGTTAGTCATTACTGTTAAATGCCACTTTAGCATAAGAGGGTTAAGCAGTGATTACTGGGACTGATGTTCAGGTGTCCTCCACATTTCTCCTGGACAGCATCATTATCTCTTCTTTGAGCATAAAGCCCTAAGTTGTTTCTCTGATTTTCCTGAGTTAACTCATATAGTACCTTTGTTGTAACCCTTTTGTAAAAGGTTCTCACTCAAAGAGGTGGTTTGAGACCCTCTGTGTTTCATATGCTCTGCTTGTCTTTTGGCTTCCCTCAAATATTCACAGGGAATTTTCTGTGGAGGATGAACCTTTTGCTTATCACAGGAAGAAACAACAAAATTTTCTTTCTACTAAATGTTGCTGGCAGACTGCAGAGAAGCTAGGAGTTACTGCAGAGGTCTTTTTAAGCAGAAAGGAAGAATAATTATTGTATCTTAATGGTGTGTTTTCTTTATTGAAGGTCTAGAGCAAAGGCTTTGAATATTCAATTTTGGGTTATATTTTCATCAAAAAATTGTTTTTCCAGCTATTTCCAGAGGAGAAATTAGTTGGTCCAATGTAAATTGGCAACCAACATTGCTGCTGCTGTTTTCTGCTTGACTTTTTTATTTTCCTTCTAGCACAGGTTGGGTCTATAGTGCTGTCACTGTGAATTGTCAGGGTTTCAACTTCACTAAAAAGCTGTGCTGTGGGCAAATTTTATTATTCTGGCAAGTCACTTAGCCTTCCTGAAATCTAATACACTTTTTCCAAGTTCAGTTCTAGAAAGCATTAGCTGTGAACTATAAGAGCTTAAATATTTGAGCCTTAGCTTAGTCAAGGCTTGTACCAAACAAGTCTTTTTCTTCCTCCCTGTGTGTCTTGTACCCAAGTTGTGAAATCCTGAATAGGCCTTGAACTGCCTATTATTAATTGGTAGTATGGGATGAGTTAACTCCACAGTATTAGTGTGTGACTTAATTCTGAATAATTTTGTATAATTCTTTGTCTTCTTATGGTGTATATACACATTAAATAGGTAAATGTAAATAAGTAAAGTGTTAGAACCAGTATATTTTCTCAGTAAAGGTAGGGGATGAGCTGATCTATGCCTGGTTTTTCTTGGAACATGATTTTGCCATGTCTCTCTCCAGTCCCTTACACAATTTCTAGCTTCAAAAAACCTTAATGTATTTGTTTCAAAAAAATTCCATTTAAAAGTAATTGCAAAACCCTTGTAAAAAATATTATCTATATAATAGTGTCAGCTACTAATATATTTAAATAGAATCATAAGAGTGTTAAGGTTTGGAAGGGCATTAGCATTTGTCCTTTTAACCTCTTGACTTGTTTTCATTTTTTTCAGATGACATTTCCCTCATTTTTGTTAGTTCAAAATGAATTAAAAATTCCAGAACTGTGGAAGTGTTTCTTTAAAAGGAAAGTGATTGCTTCTTGCAAATATTTTTACATAAATGAATTTGAAACTGTTTCCTAGGGAATGCCTTTTTTTTACTTAAAAAACAATTACACCAAATGTTGAAATATATCTTAACATGAAGGTTAGGTACATTTTTGAAAGTATTTTATGTGTTACTGTTGCCAGGAGGCAGAAAAGAAGTTGAATTTACCCTTTATGTTTTTACCAAACTTGAAAATGTGTACTGCTTAGAAGAAGCAATTACTGCAGGAAACATCCTTTAGTTTAATTATTTTTTAATTACTGGCAGTATAAAAAATAAATTTGTTTTATAACTAAAGTTTTAGTCATTCTTGTCAAAAAATGTGTGCTCTGTAGAATCTCTCAGTTTTTCTTCTGTTTGTTTCCAGTTACGCTGCTTCACTTTTCTTTTTTTCTTTTTAAGAGAACAAGTACGATTTAATGGATTTGGGATTTTTATCTTCATTGTCTATCCTGGAGCATTTGTTGACCTCTTCACAACTCACTTGCAGCTGATATCTCCTGTCCAGCAGTTAAGGATATTTTGTGCAGGTAATAGTTTGTGGTGTTTTATTAAATCTTTGCTTAGCACCATTACTTATTGTAAGGCATCATTTGTGAACATTTCATTGCGTATTTAAGGTTTAGAATAAGTACCAAAGCTTCTCTTTACCTGATGGGGATCCTTCTGTTCTGAACCTGTGTTGGCTTC
Organism: Phylloscopus whistleri; assembly: GCA_017589585.1. Lineage (NCBI taxonomy): Eukaryota > Metazoa > Chordata > Aves > Passeriformes > Phylloscopidae > Phylloscopus > Phylloscopus whistleri. The sequence continues at coordinate 8,005 of JADMLD010000457.1, read as the reverse complement.
TCAGAAAATCATTTGATCATTACTGTCCTTATTGAACTGCTTTCTGGTCTAGAGATGTCAGTTTCTGGGATCTTAAATGAGTGCCAATTTCCTGTCATTAAAAACATTATTATATTCTAAATCCCATTCAGAATGTTTGTGCATAAGAAATTCCAGTTGTGTGATTGGGGAAAAACTGTGGTTTCTGATCTTGCTCTCATTAGAAAGAGCCCTTGCACGAGGTGCAGAAGTTCCTCTGTCTTTTTTGTTTGTATTTTGTTTGTTGTTTGGGTAGTTTCTGTATATTGTATGGCCTAAGTAGCAAAACCTTGGAGCACACAAGCTGGGAAATACCCAGCCAGAATGGTGCTATGAGAACAGAACTTCCTGTCACAGGTCAACATCCTTGAGCAATTCACTACTGCTTTCTGCAACAGGAGCAATCTATTTTTCAATAGTATTGTGAGTGATTTTCACTGAGCTGTGAGCTGTGTTATTATACAGGTCACTGTGTTTTGATGTTGCCATCAGGTGGAAATAAAGGTTAAAACACAAACATCCAAAGAGAATCGTAGCTTATGGCTCCACATAACCTCCAAATGTTTTTGAACTGAAGTCTCTGGCCACTGGGAAGTAGAGCCTGGTTGCTGTGAGAAGTCAAACTGAGACACTGTCATTCTGCCTGAACCACTTGTATGATTATTTCTGGAGACAAAGGTGGCTCCCAAAGAACTGAAATAGAGACAGAAAAGTTATCAGTCCTTGGTACTGGTGTTTTTCTGTTGCAGGCTAACAGCCAGCCTGTTGTAATGTTTAGTTATTAATGTTATTTCTTGAATATTGTATCTAAAACATCACACAGAGGGTGGTCATACAGAAGCCTTTAGCAAGCATGTTTTCAAGCTTTCATAAATCAAGTAAATAATTACAAATATTAGGTAAATAAATATATCTGTATTCCAAATACCTGAACAAACAAAAACCATTCACTACGATAGGCTAACTTTTATGAAGCCCTGTTTCTCAAATTAATCTCTTTTCCATTTCCAGCTGGGAAATGTTCCATTCTGTTCTGGGAACAGAACTGAAAGAAAAGGCATATTGAATTTCAAAATGGTTCGCTTACATAGACTCCTGAGACATTATCTAGAAAAATTGATTTCTAAGCCATAATAGAAAGTAATTGCTTGCATGTTTTGATGACAAGCAAACACCTGTAATAATTTTTCATGTTTCTCAGGAAACCTGAAATAGGGGAATACAAAGGCAGGAGCAAACATGTTGTGAGACTGATCAGCATGAATGGCTTGCTTTCAATTAGGTGTAACAAATAAACCCATGCTTTTACAGTTTATGATAGATATGTTTCAGAACTAGAATGTTTGATAATGATAAAATGCAATATTCAGTAAACAACCAATTTCTTTTATTTGTCAGAACAGTTGAATGAACCTATTCCTGGTATTCAGAAATTTGAATTTAGAGAGAGATGCTCTCAGATTTTTATATAGCAGATTTTTATATAGTAACAGAGCTAGACTAGAGGCTAATACCAAATATTCTTTTTGTAGTCTAGCTATTCTCTGGAGATTAAAAATACATTTTTTGTACAGCAGATGGCATCATATGTTCAAGAATAGGAAATTAGTGTTCTTGTAAGACTTGTGATATTTATAGCATAATTCTATGCCTACTAGAAGAATGAAAAGATGAAAAGTGATTCTGTGCAGCATGTTCTTGTAATTAGTTCAAATATTTGTATTACTTTCTGAGATAATTTTAATACATTTCATCTTGTCTTTAACAGGAGTTAAATGGTTTTTGTTTTCTTTTTCTTTAACTAATTAATAGTTAATAAATTATTTAAGGTGTTCTAGGGTTATGTAAAGTGTCCCTTTTTAAATGTAAAGAAGTAGGTGTCCAAGGATGAGGCTGTTTTAGCAAGATGAAGTAGAAGGTAGACTGAGCAGTGTGCCTCTACAGGTATTCTCATTTGGAGCATGTTTATTTTTCTGTGGAAGTTTGAAACCTTTCTATTTTAGACATTTAGCTGTATTCTACAGAGCAAATGGTGTCAATTTTGGTAGCAAAGCCCCAGTTTCCTAGCTGCTTGAAAGTACTCCTTGTCACTCTCTAGTAATTCCATCACATCTTTTTTTTATTATTATTTTAAGGATTGGTTGGTTTGGTTTTTTTTAAGTTTACTCTGTGTAGCAGCCACACTGCTGGAAAGAATTTTGTTTCCATTTTACATTTTTGTCTTTTGTTAAGCTGTTAAGCTGAAAAAATATTTTTATGATAAAAAGGTTAAAACAATAAAGTTAAAATATTTGCTCACTACTTCTGGATTTGTTGCAAATAAATGTGTGTATGTGAGATAAGGACAACTGATTACAAAAACGTTTCCTCTATCTGAGGAATGGAATTCCATGAGATACAACTATAGAAAGAAATTACTTTAAGAAGCACCTACAATTGGAATCAACAAACCCTTACTTCAAGAACTCCAAAAATGTCTCTCATTTCTGCAGCGTTAGAAGTGTAAAAGAAGGTGAGGTGAGATATGGAGATAGGGGAGATAAGTCTGCCATATGCTGTGATTTCTGTGTTACATACACTGCAAGAAAGACAGGTTTAATATATTTTTAAATATATTTAATTGAATTCCTGTGCTGTAACTGCACTGTAAGTATAGAATTGAATCAAGCTCCACATAACAAGATGAAGAACAGTAAGAAGGAGATAAAGGCTCTTCAACACTGAAAAGTTTTTTTTTTGTTCATATAAAACTGTTTGTCTGAGAACACAAACTGAGAAAATTTGTGTAGTGCTGAATGTGGAAAACCATAAAGCTTTGATAATGAACACCAGCTGTGTCTTATGATAGTGGGACATTGCTTCTTATGGAGCAGCACATACTGCAAAGATGGCAATTGCAAATACGTTCCCCAAAACATACTTGTTGTACAATTTAGTTTCTTGATGGGATTTTAGGTCTGTATTTTCTTGTAAAAGAAACCTCTTTTTCAAATAATTTTCTAAATTAATTTGGCACATGTAATTATACATGTAATAATTTTAATTGAAATAATGTAGGTTACCATCACAAATACTGAATTGCAAGTAAATTTCAAACATCTTTGTTTGAAATCAACATTTCAAAGATCTTGCTCTCCAGGACAAACAGTATTTATTAAAAAAAACCCCCACATTTATTGAGATTCTTAAATTCAACAGTTTATTGTGGTAGAAGGTAACACGTAATAATTTCATTCCACCTTTTTTTAATATTTATGATTGAAGACAACTCTGTAGATAGAAACTGTATTTTAATAATTGATTCAGAAGCCCAGTTTTTCTTCTGGGTACACTGCCCTCTCATACTTAGAAAAGTAATGGTACATGAAATCCTAATCTGGTAGAATGACACTTTAGAAATGGACTTACTGCTTTCCTGTCTTTTTTGACAGTATGATTCTCAGGGGCTTAGAGGTTTCTCTAAAATTGCCTTACAAAGTGGCGTCATAGAAGCTAAAGTTTGTGATCTATGTACTCTCCTTTTATGCCTATGTTCACAAATTAACTTTTCATTTATTCTTACAGTAATAATTTCAGGAAAGTTAATTAGAAGGCATGTGTAAGATCATTTAAAAATCAGCTTTTTGTTATTAGTGTTTATTTAGAAGCCTTTTTTGCCTTCTTTTTAGGGGTGTGGCATAATTTTGTTCTTGGTGTTGCCAGTTTCATGGTGTTGTTTCTGCTGCCAGCCATTCTTTTCCCTTTCTATTACACGGGTGTTGGGGCACTTGTCACTGAGGTTGCAGAGGTAAGAAGGATATTTGCTGTTTCCATATTATATGCTTGGTGACCTGAAATGTACCTGTATCTCTTATTATCACAATCAGATTTGGTCAGTGCAACCCTTTGCAGAATCTAATATACTGAACTTCTTGATTAAAGTTTTCCTTTCAGTCTCATGTATCTTAGTATTGGTAGATAAAGGAACATGGTGTGAGTAATGATAGACTAATTAGCATACTATAAAGCTGTTGAGACATTTAAAATGAGTTTGCAGGTTTACTTCTGGGAGTTTTTAACTGTTTTTCAGTATTGGCACAGAGCAAATCTACTGGAAACTGCATTATCAGTCCAGTTACTGCTATCTGTTTTTAATGTTAAAGATTATTTTGAGCTGATTTCCTTGTTTGGTCAGCTGGAAGCAAAGTAGGGATAGACTTCTGGGATTCTGGAAAGGAATGATTATTTTCTGACTTAATCAAATACAGCACAGTTGAATTACAGAGCTGAAAGGATCCAATCTTTCTTGGATCTAAAAGTCAATTGATAAAACTCAGGAGAGAGTGGCATTTATAATGCTTTATTACCTTTGAAAGTGTAGGTACACCTGCTTTCTTGAAAAGTTCAGTGTATTAATTTAAGTTACTTGAACTGAATATGTTGTGTGTTTTCTTACCATTTTCACCTATACGAAAATAATTACTCAAATTTGAAGATGTCTCCAGGACACTTGGAGACTTCCTTTCCCTCCCCTTCTCCCCCATTTTTTAGTGTCTTAACGTAAAAATTTCCTTGTATTCAGTGGAACTGTAAACTAATCCTTGTGGTTTTAACTATAGTGACTGACTTCCCTGTTCTTCTCAGGATTCTCCTGCCAATGGACCAAGAGGTCTTTTTGTGGGAGACCTTGTCACTAACCTACAAGACTGCCCAGTTTATAATGTGGAAGACTGGAATTCCTGTCTGGGAGACATTTCAGAGAAGTCACAGGTCGGCTACTGTGTAAGTGCAGCCACCCTACAGCAATTAAGCTTTCCAGCTAGAGGTATGACTTAAGGTGCTCTCCTCATTATTTTGTGTGTTAATTAGTTTATAATTTAATTTTATCATGTCTTAAAGACGATTTTGGATTTAGAATTTGTTCTGGGGGTTAGATTTCTTGTAAGTCAAATCTGCTGTCCTGTCTTAAGCAATTGCCAATGTGCCATGCTCTTTTGTGAAATTTGAAAGTGTGGGAGGGCTAGATAGAGGAATTTCTCTTGTCTTTTAGTCATCCTGTAAAAATATCCTGTATGATCTGAATAATAAAATTTGCTTCTTCAGGATATTGCAGAACTTGGTTCTTAGCAGTAGTACAATTATCTCCTCTGTAAGTTCTGTAAAATGGACCAACTCAATGATCTTTTACAGATGTAAATTTCACGTTACTTCACAGCTTTGATCAGCATGACATTGCAAATTGTATGATTTAACCCAATGATGTGCTTTATTATGGTTGCTTCCTTGGGTGTGTTTCCCTATAGTTTTATGTCATTGCCCATAAACTCAGTTTTGTCTGGATTGCACATACTGCTTCTGGAAGTCAGTCTACTTCCTTCTGTTTCCTTTTATACATTAGAGTGCTTGTTGCTGTAAGGGCTTACCCCCAAGAAATCAAAAAGGAAAAATAAATAAAAAGAACTGAACTAAACTAGAGCAATAAACAAAAATTGAGTAGAACAAAAGAGAACAGTCAAGTTAAATTGGCTGAGCGTCTTGTGACAATGCCCTGAAGCTCTCTAAAGTTTCTTTCATGCAAATATTCATAGAAACTGAATTCCAGAGGTAAGGAGCTGCTGCTAAGCAAAGCCTGTAGGATGCTATTCAAAGCTTTAAAATTGTCACTACATTTGTCTATCATCCTGGAAATAAACAGGAGGTCAGGCAACTTGACTGTCCATGGTTTTGATGCACTATAGTACCTTTGTGAGGCTAAAAAAGTAATTTTTTTTTTTTTAGTATGTAAAGAAAGTGATCTTATAGCTGGTAATAAGATAAATATTTAAACTGGAAACTAGTGGAATATGGGTAAGAACCTGCTTTTAGAGGTCTGACAGTTTGGATTATGCCTCTGAAGAGGAGTGCAACTTTGGCCCGTGCTTTCAGCTGGGCAGGCATGGCAAGAACCAATTCTCAGATGTTGTAGGTATATATATCTTTAGATTCTGCTATTCTCTGAAGTGCAGTTTCAGAGTCATGGGTAATAAAACTGCACATTCTGCAGATGAACCAGTCCTATTTAGATTGAAATACTAGAGGCTTAATGCTGGAGACTCAATATTGCTTCCAAGCCTGGTTGCTGTATTGTGTTAGCAGCCCATTGTCCCACTGCTGCCTTCTAATCAGACCAGTCTGTCTGCATTTTTGGAGTCATAAGCCTCCAGCAGTGAGAAATATTCCTCTGAAATTAAATGAACTCTGTTTGGTCTCCAGCAGCTGTCATTCGTCAAAATGTTGACAGTTCAGAACTTGACATAAATACGGAGTATTGATAAAAATGTATATAGCAAATGGACTCCGTCTAGTTGACCATAAAGCTAATGGAGAGTGAACTATCTGAGTATTGAACCTAGAGAAAAAACAATGCCCTAAGGATCTTCTTGAAATTAAAAAAAAAAAGTGTTTTCAATGTAGTTTATAAGGAAACTAATTTCATGGTCATTTGCTATTCAAAAATATATGTGGTTTCTTAGCCTCAGGGTACTTGAAACAAGGTCTGCACGGTACAGTGCTTGCACCTGTAAGCCCCAGGCATAAAGCTCCATGTCAGTGGATTGCAGGTTATGCAGTGATAAATCAGCAACCAGTATCACAGGCTTGATCTACCTGAGGAAGGGACTGCAGCTGCTGTGATACAGATCCTTACCATGACCATTCTTCTGCATCTGTGTGTGTTTAAGCTGTTGTTGGACAGTGTGTTAGGCTTAATTCATTTCAAGAGCATATGTACAAAGGTTCTTTACCAGACTAGTTAAGTCATGGTTTAAAACATCATTTATTCACTGCTGCAGCCTTCAAGGCTTGGAAAGGTTTCAGAATCTGAGTCTTGTAAAGGCTTTCATGATTTAAAAAGTATGTTTTGAGTCTTGGCTGTTTCCATAGCCAGCCAGTGCAATCAGTACAGTAGTAGCATGCCAATCATTGGTGCAACTTAGGGGCAATGGATATAAAAATGTTTTGCAACTTGTAATGCTCAAAACATTGCAGTGGTAGATCCCCAGCATCCCAAGGAGGTTTATTAAGGTGAAAAAATCAGTATGTGATGTGACTGAAATCATGTGACATTCACACATATTGGTGGTGAAGCTTTATTTTGAGCCTCAGCTAGGCTGTGTGAATTACTGTAATTCTTGAAGGCTGCAGGATGATTGTTTTACTTCATTCAGAGAGTATTTTTTTCAGCAAATAATATTATTTGCTCTATGCCTATGTTCTTTAGTCTACAGAAGACTTGATGGCACAGTTGAATGTTGTAGTAACAACAGCCTGACAGACATTTGCTTTTCATACAGCAATAAGTTGGACAGCCATCTGGTAAGTTACTTAAACTGCTAATTCTCTTTTGTAAATCTAATTTTTTTATATTAAATTAGTAATATTTACTGACAGTTATGCAGCATACTCAAGTGTTTAAGAATATCCACAGTTTGTAATAAAGGTATGCATGTATTCTCCCAATTACAGCTAAAACCCCACAAAACATTAGTTATGGTTTTTCCCATAATCAAACAGGGGGTCTCTGGAAGAATCATAAAAAAGGTTAGACCTTATTCCTTTAAGCAGAAAGACACCTCAGTCATTTTCAATATTCTGGATGCACAATACTGGTGAGAAAAAACATCTTTTGAGAAGAAGGCAAAATTGCTTATTTTGGTGTTTCAGTCCTTAAAGGTATTGAACACTACAGGGAGAGCAAAGCCCTGGACTATCTGTTCAGTTATTTTGAGTTATTTTGTCTGAAGCCAGCAGTGCTGCTTCCTAAATTAAAATAAAAACATGCAGGAGAAGGTCCTAGAAGATTGCCCAGATTCTCAAAATAAGGGCCCATACTTGAATCTTTTTTCACCATGTTGATTTTCTTGTCACATAGAAACACAAAGTTTCTCATTAGGATTTTGACTTACTCCCTTATAAAAGGGTTTAGCAGCATTCCAGTGCCTAAGGGGGGTGGCTACGAGGAAGCTGGGGA
>JADMLD010000978.1:625000-793809 GCA_017589585.1 Phylloscopus whistleri | reverse complement strand
AAAGGGATTGAGGGCTGGATTCCTTTCTGGGCTTCCAAAAATAAACTTCTGCAAGCCCAATTTAAAATGCAACATTCACTAGAGGGAACCAAGTTCGGGGAAATCTGCTACAGTGCTGCAAGCAAGCACACGGTGGATAGTAAGGAATAGCCAAGAAAAAAACTAAACAAACAAACCAATCCCTGCTAGCAAATAAACCCCTCCATCTCATGCACCGTTGTTATTTTTCACTCTCTCCCTCCATATTCCCCTCCCAAACCTATCGCCGTTTAATGTAGAAAAGTAGCCGCGGTGTTTTAAAAGCTCAGATCAATAGCAACCCCCTCCATCTTTCTCTTCTTTAACCTCCAAAATTATTTTAGGCAAGGCTGGGCCCGTTTTATCCTTATTTATTTATTACTTAATCGGTAGAGAACCCTTGAGGCAAAATAGGCTCGTTTGCAAGAAAGATCAGGTGCCAGGAGCGGAGGCAGAGCCACAAATCAGTATGCAAAGCACCCCACGCCCCGCCAGCATCGCCGTGCAGCACATGTGGTGTTTGCTTACATTGCTTAACACAGTTTAACACGGGCTTTTTAAACGCAGCACTTGGTTAAAAGAGCCACAATATGGAAGGGCAGGAAGTTGTTTCCAAACCGGGATAAAAAATGGGAAAAGGCGTTTGCTGGGGGAAGGCGCGCCCGGCCCCAACAACGCTGCGCAGTCAATTCTTGCCTCGTTAACACATCCCGTGAAAGATGCCCTGCTGTCCCTTAAGTGTTGCTCCTGCATGTCTCCCTTAAATCTCCACATTTGTTACTGTTAATTATTATTTATACAACTTTGTTTGCTCTGGAACTGGTACAAAGTGCGGAATTGTGTGGGGAGGATCATACAATAACAGGATCACGGAGTGCTTTGGGTTGGGAGGGACCTTAACAGCACCTCCAGATCCATCCCTGCCATGGGCAGGGGCACCTTCCACTGTTCCAATCCCAGCCTGGGCATCCCCGGAGCGCTGTCCAAAGGCTCCTGGAGCTCTGGCAGCCTCGGGGCTCTGCCCATCCCTGAGGAGCCTGGGCAGTGCCCAGCACCCTCAGGGCAAAGAACCTTTCCCGGATCTCCAGCCTGACCCTCCCTGACACAGCTCCAGCCGTTCCCTGGGTCCTGTCCCTGTTGTTCGTTGTTAGGGGTTTGCCTAAGCTCTGTTTCTGCAATTGCAATGATGAGAGGAGCCTCTCGTCCTTCCCCTCCTCCCTGTGCGGGCAGACAGGTAACAGATCCATCAGATAAGCGGCATGGAGATGTCACTTCAACACCAGCGTGTTCTGAATGGGGAGAACAGCAAAGATTTGGCTGAAAGATCTGCCCTGAGGGGTCAGTGTGAACCCCGTGCCGTGGGCTGGGGGTGCAGGAGGATGATGTGGACACCAAGCTGTGGACAATGACAGGACAGGGAAGGGAGGGATCAGCCCAGGAGCGGGTAACACACGGCCACAGATCATCCCCGTGTCCAGCAGGAGCTGCAGGGCTGTGGCTGCAGTCAGCCTCAATAACGAGCACCATTAGAGAGGGGGATTTAAGTGTCAGCAAACTTAAGGCTGGACGGCTGAGGGTACATTTCTTTAATGAATAGTTTTGCTGTCCAGGGATATTTACAGCCCCTGCTGGCAGCACTGCAATAACCCCACGGTGCAGCGCTGCTTATGGAATAAAATGACTTGCCTTAACCAAGCATACTGTAAATTTTCCAGAGCCAGTGTCCTATTGGAAGCAGGGCCTGGCTGTGTGTGCTGGTGTTTGATTTAAGGTAACGTGTCCCTTGCTGCTCTCTGTTCCTTGGCTTTACAGGAGATCCTCTCTCCATGCAGCACTTGCCATGGGGTGCTGACACAGGACAGGACACCCAGGGCTCAGATCAGTGTCCCCAAAGGCTGGCAGGCAGCACAGACATGATTTTGCAGAGATTTATGCACAGGGTTGAACCTTAGCCACAAAGGGGGATCCTTCTGCTCTCTGCCAAACCCACGAGCTCACACACAAGTGCACAGGACTGAGGAGCTCAGCCAGGTTTGTGTTTTCCGGGAGTGAACCAAAGTCAGACATTTGCTTTGGGTGTGGATTTTTGTCATGCCCAGATCTGCCAATCCTGCCTGAACCCTCTGCTCCCAAATTTCAGAAATTCCCCCAGGAGCCTCCTGCAAGACCTGAGTGATCTTTACAGACTGACAGGAGCCACAGCTCAACTTTATCACAACAGCAATTTAAGAACTTTCTATATTTTTTCCGTGCATCTGTGTTGTTTCACATGGATGCACACCTGGAAAAGGAGGAAATACGTAGAAGATGAGATATCCTCAGGAGAAGAAGTGAGGCAGGATGAGAAAAAATTATCAGAACTATAGAAATACTCTAGGGTTTGCAAAACAGCAGAGGAGGAGGCACACTGAAAGCTGGCTCTTGGGCACAGGACTTGCCATGACCTCCACTCTGCTCCATACGTCCTCTGGAAAGAGGAAAAAAGGAGCAGAACGCAGTTAATGATTAATTGCACAACCCAAAGCTCTCCCACGAAACCCCTCCTGACCATGGCAGATATTATTCTCCCACTTCATAAAAGCTTAGCCCCAAATCCCAGCCCGGGCCACGTCCCCCCGGAGGCTGTGAGGCCGCAGTGACCTGGAGCCCCGGGGCTGAGCCCGCTCTTAACCCCAGAGCACGGAGACACTGCACCACTGACCTGCCATTGATTTACAGTACAGTGAGGGGACAGTGGATTAGCAGAGTCTGTGTGCCTGGATCAGCTTCCAAGGTGGAAAACAAGCTCAGCCCGGGTTGGATCCGTGTGTGGGAAAACTCAGCGCCGCCTCCTCCCAAAGCTCATCTGCAATTTACGCTCCCGGAGTTGTGGGGGTTTTTTTTTTACAGCATCATCAATCAGTCAATCAACAGTCCCCAGAAAGTCAAACATCCCAAACTTCCACAGAGCAGCACGGCTTCTCCTCCCACTCAGCCCTCTTGTTTGTGTTACTTCCAAGGGGAGAGGTTTTCTGGAGAAGCCAGAGGAAGAAGGGAGCAGACAGTGAACTTGAGCTGAGGGAGGTGGCAAGGAGGCAAAACAGGAGAATGCAGCCCTCCTCCACGGTCAGTGAGCAAAATACAGCAGAAAGGAAAGACCATGACACCAGGGAACACCACTGGCAACCCCCAGCAAAGATAACATTTACCCTTGGGGTCTCTAAAGAGACTTTTAAAGAACACCTTATTTGGGGGCTTTGGGAGTGGATCAGGTTTCACAAATCCCCAAATCCTGCAGTAACCTTAACCCTTTGGAGTGCCCTCCTGCCCTCCACGCAGCTCCTGCCACACAAACTGGGTGCTTTGCTGGCCAGGGGCTGTGCAGGTGTTTAACTTTGCCTTTCAAGCAGCATTGCCTCCTCCCTGCTCCCTCCACTGAGGGAGGAGAAGCCAAGCCCAAGCCCAGGGGTGGCCCAGCTGGGCAGCGAGGACATTCCCCTGCAGCGCATGTGCACGCCTGCAGCCAGGGCACACCATCCATCCCCAGCTGCTATGTCTCTATCTGAAGTGACACAGGCACAAAAGGGATGTCCCCCCCGCCACCCGTCCCCATCCATTGAGTGATACAGATGGGCAGTTCGGGAGGACTGTGTGCACATATGCAGAGATGCTCTCATGTCCTTTGACCCCTCATCCCTCCATCATGGTCGATCTATAACATTTACAATCCAAAAAACAAAAGAGAAGGGAGAGTAGGGCCAGAATTCATCTTCCAGCCTGACACCTAGCGTTAATTAACGACTTAAAAATCAATGACATAAGGGACAGGCAGCAAATGACACCTCCACGCAGAGCCTGTCTGCTTTCAGGAGCCAGGAAAAAATATCTTGGAGGACAGCTTTGATGCACATGCTGTACAGGGGGAGCAGGAGGAGCGAGGCTGCACCCCCAGCCCATTGATTTCTACCACTTCAAACACTCCAACTTCCCCCACTTGGCTTTCCTGTTTCCCAGCCACCACCGTGCCATGCTGGGCTTTCCCCAGGGATGATGCTCCCAAAGGTGTCAGAAACCTGATGGGTATGAGGATGAACACACAGCAAAAGCTTTGCAAGGTCCAAACGGCAGATGGGCTTTGAAAAGTGCTCAGAGATCAAGAAAAATCACCTGTGCAAGTGGCCAAAGTGGAAGGTGGGGATGGAGGGAAGGTGGATGGATGGAAAATGGATGGATGGATGGATGGTGGGGATGGACGGATGGAATGTGGGGATGGAGGGAAGGTGGAGATGGATGGAAGGTGGGAATGGATGGATGGATGGAAGGTGGGCATGGATGGATGGATGGTGGGGATGGATGGGTGGAAGGTGGGCATGGATGGAAGGTGGGAATGGATGGATGGATGGATGGATGGATGGATGGATGGATGGATGGACGGATGGATGGATGGATGGATGGAAGGTGGATGGTTGGAAGGTGGGCATGGATGGAAGGTGGGCATGGATGGAAGGTGGGCATGGATGGAAGGTGGGGATCACAGGTCAGGCTTGCAGCTCCCACTGCCCACACAGCAATCCACGACAATCACCATTTTGCAAACTTATGGAATTAGAACAAATCAGCCTGAATCAATCCTCAGAGCAAAGGGTAGAGGTGTAACTCCAGCTGCTGCCCATCCCCAGACCTCAGCACTTCTGCTGCTGGAGCAGCCCCACTGCCATGAAACTTTTGTGCAGGAGCCATGGAGGGATGGTCCTGGGGAGCAGATGGCATGGGGTTTTTTTTTTCCTCTTGAAGAGCAAACCTTTCTGGAATACTAAATCTTACAGGAGCTGTAAATGTCAAATTTAAATTCATACTTTGTACCACCTTTGATTTCAAAGAGGATTACACCTATTCGCTGAAAGCAAAGCAACACCAAAGCTACATGAAATGGAATTACGACTACTTAGGCCTTTTTCTATTGCCTCTTTATATTGTTAACTCCTTCCAATTCATTAAGTCTAATCCTTATTAGGCTAAGTAACACACATATGAATAGACAGGACTGGACACAGGAGCATATGTGCCTTTTGTATCACTTCCTGGTTAATCCGCAGCCCGGGGAGGGCCGGACCGGGGGAGAAGTGGCCGCAGCTCTGCGGTGCCGCCGGAGCCGCGTCCTCCCGCCGGGAGCCCCGGGCGGCCCCCGCCGCTGCCGCTTTGTTAATCCCGTGCCCGGAGCCGCGGCTGTGCCGTGGAAATCCGCCGGATTCCCGCGATCCCGAGCGCGGCTCGGTACGCCAGTCCTGAGCGGGAGGGGAATCCACAAGGTGGGGAGGGATGGAGGGATGGAGGGATGGAGGGATGGATGGAGGGATGGATGGATGGATGGATGGATGGATGGATGGATGGATGGATGGATGGAGGGAGGGATGGATGGATGGAGGGATGGATGGAGGGATGGATGGAGGGATGGATGGATGGATGGATGGATGGATGGATGGATGGATGGAGGGAGGGATGGAGGGATGGAGGGATGGAGGGATGGATGGAGGGATGGATGGAGGGATGGAGGGATGGATGGAGGGATGGAGGGATGGATGGAGGGATGGATGGATGGATGGATGGATGGATGGATGGATGGATGGATGGAGGGAGGGATGGAGGGATGGAGGGATGGAGGGATGGATGGAGGGATGGATGGATGGATGGAGGGATGGATGGATGGATGGATGGATGGATGGAGGGATGGATGGAGGGATGGATGGATGGATGGATGGATGGATGGATGGATGGATGGATGGAGGGAGGGATGGAGGGAGGGATGGATGGATGGATGGAGGGATGGATGGATGGATGGAGGGAGGGATGGAGGGATGGATGGATGGAGGGATGGATGGATGGATGGATGGAGGGATGGAGAGATGGAGGGATGGATGGATGGAGGGATGGAGGGATGGATGGAGGGATGGAGGGATGGAGAGATGGATGGATGGAGGGATGGAGGGATGGAGAGATGGAGGGATGGATGGATGGATGGATGATGGATGGATGGAGGGATGGAGGGATGGATGGAGGGATGGAGGGATGGAGAGATGGATGGATGGAGGGATGGAGGGATGGAGGGATGGATGGAGGGATGGAGGGATGGAGGGACAGAGGGATGGAGGGATGCAGGGATGGAGGGAGGGATGGGAAATGCGTTTATAGTGAAGAACCAGCCAATTTCTAGCTTGCCACCTCCCCAAAGCATCGCCCCCAGGCGCAGCGTTCTCTGCATCCCCGGGCTCTCTCTGCTCTGTTTATGGAAATGCAGCTCAAGCAGCGAGAACGGGAGAGGGCTGAAAGCTGCACCTCGCACGGACAGTGCCTCTGGCAATGTGCCTCTTGGACATTTACAACCCGGAATGGCAACGGGAAACCCTCGGCTCAACGCACAGCAGCAGCGTCTCCCCTCACGTGCTCTCTGCAGGAGAAAAAAAAGGGGGAAATTCTCCTTTCCCAGGCAAGATTTAAACCAAAAACGACCTGCGTGGTTCCACAGCAGTGAGTGAGACAGGGATCAAAGTATATAAAATAGATATTTATACAGCACCAGCGTTGCTCATAGTGTTTTAAAAACAATAAAGCAGCAGCTTATATAGTCTCTTGCATATTGGGGACATGAAATAAAGCCAAGACAGGAGCTGGAACATCTAATTCCCTGGCTACACGGAAGAGAGAGTGATTCAGGTTTACAGGGTGCCATTCAGTTTTACGACAATATCTCCTAATACAGCAGGTTTATCAATTGAGCAAAAAGGCACGACGGGGTGTGTTATTATTGGAGCCTAATCTCATGCCTCGGGTGTGTTGTGCGAGGCACGGGGGCAAAAGGCCACACCACTGTGTGATTATCCAACAGCAATGCTCACTCAGGACGCCGTGTCTGGATTATAAAGTGGATTGGCTCAGGTTTTAAAATGAAATGTTAACATTTGTTGCTTGGGTTTCAGCCGAGGATGGATCTCCCTGCTGTGGGTGTGAAGAATGGAGAGCGCAGGCAGAGGAAAAGCGAGTGTCCTGCTCGGTGTCCTCTTGGCTGCCAGGCTGCCCGTGGCCTTGGGGTGCCTCCAACCCAACACCCTGGGGAGGAAAGGATCTTCCTGGGCCGTAAGAAGAGCCCAGGACGCAGAGTTATGGACAGAAACCAAGAGCACAAGTCAGCTCCCCAGAGAAAGCCTCACCGAGCAGGTCCCCAGTCAATCTGCTGCTCCTGGCTGAAGGACAGCACCTCCTGAATCCCTGGCTGGGAGGAGCCCTGCTCAGGCCTCATCTTCCCACCCCTAAAATGGACCTAACCCCACTTCCCCACAGATGTTCCTGAGGTCTAAGAAGCTTCCTGAGATCCTGGGCATGTCCACCACGTATTAAATTGCCCCTGGGCAAGAGCCACGGACTAAAAGACTTGTTGTGGCCCAAATGGAGTAAATTGCTCCTAAAAACAGGTCCCCTTTAGGCCAGTGGGATGTAGGGGCACATGCTGCATCCCCGGAGGGAGAACAGGACCCTACAGGTTTTAATTAGCACTCTTCTAGCAGCAAAGTTCCTGTCTATTGTCACTTAATTACTGTGTATCTACCCCAACAGACATTAAGCTTTCCCCATGACCTCTCGCTCTCTACACCCTTGTCATTCTCTCTCTCGGAGCCCCGTGTGACACTGGGGAAACACGGAGCAACTTCTTAATTAATTGGACTAATTAGTCTCCTAGATGGCTGGACAGCTGGACCCTATCTGCGCCCTGATCTCCTGGTGGAGGGAACAATCAAATCGCGGTTTGTTTCTCCGGCCTCGACAAAGTCCCGTGCTCGGGCTCCCATTAACCCGGCTCCCCCGGGAGCGCCGGGGAGGATGAAGACGTTTTCCCTTTTGCTAATGAAGTCCACAGCAAGGCCAGCCTGCAGCCAGAGCAGCACCTGGAAGCCTCAGAAGGGGTCAAGGTTTCCTCTCAACCCCGTCCCTCTTTGCAGGGTTTGTAGCTTTGCTCCGGCTTGCAGCCCTCCCAGCTGGGTCCTGGCAACACCCCAGAACTCTTCACACCTCCCCAAACTACCTTCAGGCCTTTCTAAACCTCTGAACCGAACCTGATTGTGCAAAAGGACCATACCTGATGCTCCTGAAGGGGCATTTTTCCCTTCCATGTCCACAGACACACCAGCAGCTGGGATCTGTCACTGGGGCTCCCTCCCAGCAAAGCCCTCGCTCCTTCCCTTGCTCAATAAACTGCAGCATTTTCCATTCAGGCAGAGCCTTGGACCATGCCACAGTCACAAGGGTTAACCTGCACAGCTGGGGTTTGGTAATTCTCAGACTTTCACTGTTTCACTGCTTTTTTTGCCTTTAGGTACTTCAGAAGTCCCTTTGATTCACAATGGGAATATGGGGAGCAGTTGTTTCAGACATTCTGCCATACATCCTGCCACTACAAACCAGGGAGAAAAGATAAGAATATCTTCTGTTTCTGGAGAATTTTTGCAATTCTGAGTGCAGGGATTTTATCCCCGATTTGCTGAGTGTGAACTCCACCCAGAAGCAAAGACAGGGATTATTATTTTTTTTCACCCTGTCTCTGTTATTTCCTCCGGAGCCACAAGCTGCTCTCCCCAAACGATGCAGCTTTAAAAAAAAAACCAAAAACCAAAAAAAACTGGGAACAGCGAGTATCCATCTGGAGATTTATATATAAAAAAACCCGCTCGGTGCATTTTGGAAGCAAATTCCAAACAGCTGAAGGCTGCAGCAGGAGGGAAATGGGAGGCAGCCACGGTGGCTTGGCAGACGAGAGGCAAAGGACCCGTTAGGTGCAGGAGCAGCAGCAGCCACGGAAAAGGCAGCGATCGAGTGCTGGAACACGCACGGAGCCGGCGGCACCGGCAGGGATGTGCGAGGAGCCGGGATTCGCTCGGAGCAGCATCGGCGGCACTCGGGGGGTTTGGTGGAAAGGAAAACGAGGAGGAGAGGAAAGCCTTTCCCCGGCACAGAGACAGGCACGAGGTGTCCCCTCCCCTCCCACAGCCCATCGCAAAATTGTCAGAGGGGGAAATTGAAATAAATGATGGGGAGCGTCTGGGCAGGCTCTTCCCTCTGGGGCTCGGGCGGGAGCTCAGGGAACTTTCCCGAGCCCAGGAAGCCGAACAGTGAGAGAAACAGGAGGAGCCGCAGCTTCCCGAGCTGCTCAGGAGTCTGCCAAACCTCGGTTCCATCAGCCCTGAGCAAAGCTGGCAATCCAACCCCCTGGCTTGCTTTAGAGAACGGCCACTGCTCCAGAGCCATCACCTGGGCTGTCAGGTTATGGATGAGATTGAAATAAGTGGGAAAATGGAGCAAATAATACAAAAGGAAAAGACTATTTTTCAGGAATTTATCCTTTCAAAGCATCCTACAGCAGACCAGATTTCAGGTACTTTGATTCTGAGACAAGAAAATGATCAATTATCTGACTCTACAAGCAGGACCAGCTCAGCTTTGGTGGGAACTATCACATTCCTCAGCCAGGGCTTTGTTCACATCAGAACCAGCAAGTCCCTGAATTCCTGCAAAAAGGAAAGAACTGAAAGTGTGCAAGGCACCACCAGGGTCAGTACTGCCCAAAATCCAGACCCCCGGACCAGCAGATCCCTGGATTTAACTGCCAGATCCACTGAGCTGATTTTGCCTCACAGCCAGGAATTTCCCAGACTCAGTTCCAGTGGCTCATCCAGAACTTTGTTCATTTCCCCCAATAAATGGCATTTTGTTTTATAAAGACATTCAGCCTGTATTTATAAGACTTGTGAGTGATTGAGCATCTACCATATCCCCCGGCAATTTTCTCCAATGGTTAATTACTGTGACTGTCAAAACACACTCTTCAATTCTCATTTGAATTTCTCTGCCATCAGCTCCCAACCACAGAACCTTGCTGTATATTTTATTTTTTCTCTTGTTCAGCTTTAGAGTCTTTTACTGTCTCTTACTCTTCCCTGAGTTGGTATTTGTAGATTATGACCACATTGTCTTTTAACCTTTTCCCACGTAAAGATTGGTTTGAACTCCTTGGCACCCGGGAGAAGATTATCCTAATGCACTCCTGCACTGCCGAGGGGCTGCAGGGGGGGACAGGATTGCAGGCATCAGGGGCTGTAAGGACATAAAAAAGGCAATCAAGCCCTGAAAAGTGACCTCTACAACTCCCTCACCATATCCAGGCTGCCCTTTTGTTGCCCAACCCACGGGCATTTAAACACACAGAGGATGGGGGTTCAGAAGGCAAAGACATCAAACCCCCCAGCAGTCTGGCTGCTGGTCAGACCAAGGGGCTCAGTGGAGTCCTCCTTGCACTGCCCACATCTGAACCCACAAACCGCCCCAAGGGGGGCACAGCCTCCTTCCCAGTGACTCCCAGTGCCCCCAGCTCCCATCCTCACTCTGGAGGGAGAGCAGAGCCTGGATGTGTGTCCCCCCCCAGCAGAGCCTGGTCCCTCCTGCTGATCCCAGGGAGCAGCTTCCAATCCACTGGCAAAGCACCAACTATTACCTTTTTAACTTGTGCATTTTCAATACATACAAAGAACATGTACAACAAGGTTTTGCTGTGGTCAATAATCCCTGAAATGATGTTTTCAACAAACCTCATTTCAAGTCTAGATCTGGAGTAGAGAAGTGATTGGATGAAAGGCCATTATATGACTGCTGTAATTTATTCTGCAGAGAGCTAAAACCACCAATTATCTGACATGAATGACACCACTTCTTTTTCTTACCAACACAAAGGTGCACGGTATCTATTTTCCGAGATCTAATTTAAATTTTAAAAAACCTCCTATGCTTAAATAAAAGGTGGTGGATACAAACCAGCTCGAGTCAGAAACATTGAGCAGGAGTGAGAAATCTCAGCTGAGGCAGGAGCTGCATCCCTGGTCCCTGGGTTCCACTCGAGATCCTTGGGAAGCAGCAGTTGTGGCTGCATGAACTCTGGTTACGTGGTTTATTACTTTGCCGTGGGGCTCTAAAGAGGGGGATTTTGTTTTCACACAAACTAAAACAATCTGTGTTTTGGGATGCAGAATCTGGCTGGCACATTGGACTGATTGAGTTTCTTATCTGGTGCCTTGGAAGGTGCAGCAGCCAAGTGCCTTCAGCAGGTTCTGAAGTCGACCAAAAAGCCCAGCAAACTCCCTGTGCAAAATCAGAAAAGCTTATTTAAGGGGCAGCACCCTCTGCTGTGCTCCTCATCCACGACACCTTCCTCTGGCTGAGGAAACCGGTGACCCACTTGCTGGACCAAATTAATTAAATCCCTTCCACTCATTAACACCAACGAGCGAGCGAGTGCTTATTTTAGAAGCGCAATTATTTCCCATCCTCTCCTCCAGAAGGACCCCAGCACCCAGTAACCACTTGCGTGGTGCTCCTGAGGCTGCCCAGGGTGCTGAGGCTCCAGGAGAAGCTCTGCAGCAGCAGCTGGAGCCCAGCAGTGGCCAAGGGTCCCTGGGAGGGAGCTCAGTGATGCCTCGGTGTGAATTTACTGCAGGGAAAGGCTCCTGCTGCTGTAAGCAGGGCAACACCTTTAAACTGACAAATGTGAGTGACACAAGTGACAACATCTTGCCAGTTTGCTGCAAGGGGATGGAGAGCAGCAGCCTGGATCGTAAAACACCGGCTTTAATCTTCCACCACCACCAAAAAAAAAAATTACAAGCAAGAGCAGGAAGATAAATATAATTACAATATTCTGAAAAGCTCTGTACATACGTGCACCTATCTCGAATATTCACCTGGGGAATTGCATGGCTCTGTGCTGGGGAAGGTGCAAAGCCTCAACTCTGAGCAGGCAAATCCAACTCCTCACTTCAACCAGAGCATTGTCAGATGGTTTGAAGGGGACAAATCGGGAGGAGACTCAGGTCTGCCCCTCTCGTGTTTGATTCAGTGTTGGTTTCTGGAGCTTGGCGTAGGACAGGGAGTAAAGTGTGTAGGGCTCCTCTGTACCAAATTCAATGTCTGAGCATCCTGGCAGGATGGGCCAAGGCAGCACCTGCACAGCAGCCTGGACATCCCCTCCCTGGCTCTCAGCACATTCCCACTGACCTGCTCAGCAGCAAATAACAGAAATTAATGGCTGATCCGGCATTTGGAAACCTCTGGATGGAATGACAGCATCATAAATCCACGATGCTCCTTTGAAATGTCATTAGCATTGCCAGTGCTTCGGGTCAAGCCTGAGCCCGAAACCATAAACAATGCCAAGGAAAACAGAAGTGCTCCGAGGTGAGAAACCCACCCTCGCTGGGGTAGGGATCTACAGTTTTCTAAACCAGTTTGAAATTATTACAGCAGCTCCTATTTTATCTTCAACAACTCCGAATTGGAATTTATCTTCATAAACTCCAATTTGGGGGCTAAAATGAAGGCAAACACTTTTTATGGAGTGCCCCAGTTCATTTGGTTCGACTGCTCAGGGCTTTGCTTCTGTCACGGGGAGCGGAGCCGTTCACAGCCCTGTGGGGATGGGGAGCCAGAGGACTGGGAGCTGTCACTTCCTCCTCCCGATACTTTACAGCCGCCGCTGCTGCTGGAGGTGGTTTCTGCTTTTGCTATCACGGTGACATCTGAGTGCCGCCTTCAATGAGGCCAAATGGCCAAGTTCTAGCGGGCTTTGGACACTGGGAATTAATCAAAGTTCAACGTTTATGTCCCGCGCTCATTCATCAGCGGGAGCAGCCAACAGCACTCCAAGGGAGGACACCTGGCTTCTCCTTCTGCTTTGCTTTCCCAGCCCTGCAGAACGGGGGAAGTTTGGTCACACAGAGCCAGTTTGGATCAGCACAGCTGGTGCTGTTTAGCATAAACCCCTCAAATTCCCTGTCTGATCTCGGGCATGTCACCAACCTGCCTGGGAGCCAGTTGATCAGCTGGAAGGAGGGATGTGTGACACGCAGAGCTGTGTCTGCCGAGTTAAACGCTGCTTGTTTTAACCCTTTCCTGGGGTTAGCCGCAGGGCTGGGAGCTGAGCCATCTGCCTCGGGGTTTCTGGCATCCCTCTTTGCCAGGACGAACCTTGAGCACTTCCATTTTACCTTTTACCCTACGTGCTTTCAAAACACCCGCAGCGGGGTGATGATGCAAGAGTAGGCACAGTGAGAAGGTAACTTTTCCTGGAAGCTTTTCAACAGACAGATTTGACGGGCTTTGGATTCCTCCCGCCGGGGAAGCGCAGGAGGAGAGGCGGCAGCAGGCGGGCTGGGAGGTGCCTGCCGCTCCGCTTCTCCTCTCCCCACTGCGGGCAGGAGACAAAAGCGAGGGATGATGCTCCGGCTCCCTGGCGCACACGCTCCCTGCGCTGCTGATCTGCAACATATTGTCCGTGACTCGCTGGCGTTCCAGGAGCCGAGTGAAGGCGCAGGGAGGAGGCACGCACGCCCCGGCTGTCCCCGCGCTGCCAAAGCAGAGCCCCGTGCCAGGCGCCGCGTTCTCCACCCACGGAAAAATAGGGCAACAAGCCCTGCAAGCCTTGAGAGATTTTACTCATTAAACGCGCCGCGTGTGATGGAGACGTTATCCAGCCCCCGGTAAAGAGGCTGGGAGAGCTCGGTGTTCGAGTGGCTGCTATTAGGATGTTCTAAGGAGGGCGAGTGGGCGAGTTTGCGTGGACAAGTGCAGGGGAGAGGGAGAGAGCGCGCACAAGCAGGAGAAAGAAATATTGCATGAAATAAAGAACCAATTAAAGGGGGGACACAGAACTCTTCAGAACGATTGGCTCTGCCTAAGCAGCGAGCTGGAGCATTTAACCTTTTGTTTGCGTTTCACCCGAAGGCTGGGGTCACAAGCAGGTCACAGGCACGGCCCCTCCCGGCCGCTGTAAATCAGCGGGGCTGTGCCCGCCTGGCCTCACCCAGCCCCTTCCACCCCCGGGACTGGGGCACGGGTGCCATCCTGGTGGCACCGATGGCATCCTGGTGGCACCGATGGCATCCTGGTGGCACCGGCTGCTGCTCGCCCCTGAAGAGCCCGGAGAAATCCCCAGCAGAGCAGGGTGGACTTTGCAGCAGCAGCACGGGCACTTCTCCAGCAGTGGGCCTGAGGTTGTGGCAGCTTTACAACAGTGATCCACCCCAGGATCGCTCCAGCAGCAAAGCTGGCACTTGGGAATCTTGATTTGAAATGCAGGTTTAATTGTACTACTGAGGTGCAGGAATAATCCAATATCTGTGCCCTAAATGCTGTACATTGAGTGTCCCATCCAAACTGGAGGTGCTCATTCCACAGGCTGCCTTCAAGGGGCTGTCCTGAAGGGATACAGCCTGAAGGGA
This sequence comes from Phylloscopus whistleri, assembly GCA_017589585.1. NCBI lineage: Eukaryota > Metazoa > Chordata > Aves > Passeriformes > Phylloscopidae > Phylloscopus > Phylloscopus whistleri. Next base: position 779,500 of record JADMLD010000978.1, on the reverse strand, counting down.
TCCTGAAGGGATACAGAAGAAAGACTGGGGTTTATGTAATGATTAAATAAAAAGCTTTTCCTGTGAGCAAGAATTTTTCAAACAAAGTAAAGTTAATTTACTCAATCTTCCCAGCTCTCAAAGAAGAAGAGAATCCAAAATAGCCAAAAAAAGTCTTGTGAAATGGATCAGGCAGAGGGCAATTTTATCACTTACGTTTTGAAAATCGAGACTGTTTCTAATGAACCAAATTCCTCCCTTCTGCCCAGGTTGCCAATAGAAATATGTAACTTTTGGAAGCCTGCTAGGAAGAAAGGAGTTACTGCCTCTTTGGCAGTTGGCTAAACAAGTGCTGAGAGGCAGGAAGGGAGAGGTTCCTGCTCCATCCATCCATCCATCCATCCATCCATCCATCCATCCAGAGGGAGCTCAGCTGATTTACCTGGGGATCAAAGGGAATGCCTCACTCCCTCTCTCCAGGCTCAAGCTGGAACCCCGAGCGCCAGCACAGCGAGGCTCCCACACCCCCAAAGTCCTGCCAGCTGTCCTGTGCTGCCACAGCAGCAGCCTGACCTCTGGAGCTGCACTCTGAAACACTCCTGCCATTCACCCTCGGGGCAGGAGCCGTGTGTGCCACCCTGTCCCCTGTCCCTGGGTCACGCTGTGTCACACACACACTGCGTTTGGGACACCCAAGGTCATGTGCAAACTCTCTTCACGCCCAGCTGGAGCACAGGCACACAGACACCGTGGCCATCTCTGCTGCTGTTCTTCCTCACTGCGTGTCCTTCACCCGTGTCACAGGCTCTGGTTCTCTCCCAGCTCATCATTTGTGTATTAACTCTCGATTAGCTCCGAGCTGGCCCAATTTCTGGGCCCCCCTGCTGCAAGGCGTTAATGGAGGATTTGCGGCAGCAAAGCGAAACGGCCTCTTTGCCCAAGAGGCTTTCACTTAAACATAAAGGCAGAGCAGGAGAGATCCAGCAGGCACTGCTGCCCCCATCCCTCTGCCACCTGCAAAGTGGAGGGGAGATCCAGGGAAGGGCAGCCTGGGCCTCCTGTTAGACGCTGTTCTCTGCCCCCTCACATTCCCACCGCCTGCCCTTGGCTGCTTTCACTTTCACTGCTGACAGCAAATGAAGCAAACACAGCACGGCCTCCAGAAACACATCCCTGGAGCACAGCCTCCAGAAACACATCCCTGGAGCACGGCCTCCAGAAACACATCCCTGGAGCACGGCCTCCAGAAACACATCCCTGGAGCACGGCCTCCAGAAACACATCCCTGCACTTCACAGGCCTCCAGAAACACATCCCTGCACTTCACAGGCCTCCAGAAACACATCCCTGGAGCACAGCCTCCAGAAACACACCCCTGCACTTCACAGGCCTCCAGAAACACATCCCTGCACTTCACAGGCCTCCAGAAACACATCCCTGCACTTCACAGGCCTCCAGAAACACACCCCTGGAGCACGGCCTCCAGAAACACATCCCTGCACTTCACAGGCCTCCAGAAACACATCCCTGCACTTCACAGGCCTCCAGAAACACATCCCTGGAGCACGGCCTCCAGAAACACATCCCTGCACTTCACAGGATCCCAGAATGCCTGGGGTTGGAAGGGACCTTAAAGCTCATCCAGTCCATCCCCTGCCATGGCAGGGACACCTTCCACTGTCCCAGGCTGCTCCAAGCCCTGTCCAGCCTGGCCTTGGGCACTGCCAGGGCTGGAGCAGCCACAGCTGTGGCCCATGAAGGGCCCCTTGTGCCCCAGGAGCACTGGGCAGAGCAGGACCCTCTGCCACCCCCAGGACCCCTTCATTTCTATTTGCTGACATCCTTCTGCTAAACCTCCTCCCTGCAGCCAGAGAGACCAGGCACCTCTTGGAGACCAGGGGAATAATGTCATTTCCAGTACCAACCAAAGCCAAATAAAGTGGCAAGCAGAGCCAAGCACGGGGCCGTGCTCTCAGACAGAGGGAGGGGGCTCTGTTGCTTCCAAACATCCAGAAAAACCAACCCAGAGCTCCAACACCACACACTAAACGTGGATCGAGTCCTGTTCACGCAGATTCCTCACTCAGGAAACGGAGACAACCCACCCTAAACATCCCTAATGTGCATTGCTAACTGCACACTGCACCTCCAATCATTTGTATGACAGAGAAGGAACCTAATCCTGAATCTGAAAAACTATGTGATGGAGGATTTACAGTATTAGAAGGCAAACAGTGGCAGGTGTAATTAGGAGAAAAATTTGTCATGCTCTTGACTCTAGGAGAGAATGAAAGGTCTGGAATAGCAATCTCCCAAGTGTTTACCCAATGTGAGCGCACACAAGATGGAAAGCACATTTCCCACCACGGACAGATTAATATTTGATGCCAGAAAGAGAAATGCACGCTGTTCATGTTTATTTAGGATATTGTGAAATACAGTGAAATTTGCAATTTTATTGGATTCAGGGGTTCTGTGTTTTTGAAAAGTCCTAAGCTACTGTATGTTGGATAAGAAGCACATATGTTAGGAGTTTAGACATGCCAGCTGCAGGGAATGAAAGGGCTTCCCCTCCCCCTGATTTTAAAGAAGAAAAAAAAAAAAAAAAAAAAAGAGATATAAAAAGATTAGCCGCAGGATAAACTGGGAAAACTCCACTGAGCTTTCTGTGTCTCTTAATACTAATTTTAGTGGCTAGAACTGACACAAAGGAAAATTATATCTGGGTTACTTTGTCAGCCACTGCAACTCTGAGACTCTGTGGTGTTAAAGCAACGCTCTCATCTGAGGGGCTGTGGTGGGACCCACCCTGGGGCTGCTTTGCTCTGCCCAGTGAGGGGGATTTCAGGGACAGGGGGGTGTGATCCCCTCCCTGTCCCGGGAGGATTTTCTGCACTTCCAGAACTTTGGAATTTCAGGCACTTCCAGAACTTTGCTCTGTTAGCTCACAGACACCCAGTGCTGTCCCCAAAAGCAGGTGCTCCTTTGGCAAGGCCTGCCACCCCTTCCTGAGCAACACCTCAGTGCTGAGGCTTTGCCACACAGATCCCCAGAAAGAGGGCAACAAATCGATCAGCAGTGCAGGAGGGTGTGAACGGGGTGGAATTTTCTTTGTCATCACATGTGTACCCTGCTCTTCCACAGCCTGGGTACCAAGAACTGCCCCTGCCCACAAACCCCAACAACTCCCCTGCACTTTGGACACCTCGGAGCCCTTCCAGGAATGACATTTTAACCTCCAGAATTAAAAAGGTTAATCACACACAAAGAAAACCAACAGAAAAAAATTATATGGATGTGTATAAACCACATACAAACCCTTGTACACATCACAGTGCTTCTGGCCCTCATTCTGGGTGGGTTTTCAGCCATCCCTTCCTCCCCTCCCAGCTGAGGGCCCTGGCAAAGCAAACCCTGTGAGCTGCTTTTTGGAGAGTTTGGCTGTGCTAGTCCTGGGATGCAACCTCAGTTCAGCACAAGGTGGCACGGGTTGGGCTGGAAATGCAGCGCTGAGTTTTCCAGCCCGTCCCTGTGCCTGGAGGCAGCTCCTGCAGCCTCACAGCACATCCCTGTGTCACTGCAGAGTGCTGGCCCCGTGTCTGCACGGCCTTTGTCCCCAGAGACACAGCCCAAGCTTTTCCAGAGGGCTCCTCAAAACCCCAGCGGGGATGAGGGTGACGAAAGGGAATATTTCTGGATATCCTGCGTGAGGAAGAGAAGGAGGCTGTTCCTTTGCTTCTCTCCTTCCTCTGCCCGGCTGTGAGCCCTCTAAAGGGGATATATTATGCTCCTACACATCATTGGGCAGGAGAGGAAGTGTGTGACAGCTTCCATATTCCCCACACGGGGAAGGAGGACGGGAAGGTTCTCCTCTCCCACTCGGGGTACGCCTGGCAGTGATCCATCGCTCTGGAGAGAGGGGCTGCAGCAGCAGGCACGGAGTTTGTGCTGGAGGAAGCACTGGAACAGAGGGAAGGGGATGGAGAGAGGCAGGAATGAAGGGGGAAACACACTGAGGGAGGCAAAACCCGGAGAGGAAAGAGATGTGCGCAGAAACAGCACGGAAGGAATAACTGGTGAAGTAATAAATAAAGCAGGTTAATGGAAGAGGCTGGGAAGAGGTAGGAAATGTTATCAGCGGAGTGCAGAGTGAGGAAGGGAGGGCAGAGCCAGGGCTGAGGTGGGAGGGGAGCTGTGGGAAGGTTCCCCAGCACCTCCAGCCATTCCTGCTCCCTGCCACTAACAATGGATAGCGCCTGGAGGCACAGGGGCTGTGCCACCCCAGCCACAGCGAATGTCCCAGGCTGGGGACACCGGGGCCAGCCCTTCCCCAGCTCTCGGGACAAGTGAAACAGGAGCAAACCCAATTAACGAGGGCAGTGCTGCTGGGATGGGCAGCGGGAGAGCCAGAGGCACATGGAGCCTGCCAGGATGTGCCAGGACCTCTGCCCTGAGCCCTGGGCTGTGGCCACAACACCCTCTGAACTTTAGGAACTAAAAATCCCCTTCCTGCCAGGAGGGATCCTGCTGTCTGTGAGCGTGTCTCACGTGCACAGCCCCAGCTCTGCAAACCCCCAAAATCACGTTTTACACAGCACACACCGACGCCTCCTCAGAGGTTTGCACGAGACAGACTTTGCCATGAACCCTCTGCAGCTAAAATTAGTATGAAAATGGTGGTGTTTCATAAAAGAAAGATATGTGGATGCCCGTAAGTGCCATTTTATTTCTCAGTGAGAGGATAAAGTGTTTTTTCCTACATAATTTTTGATGTAGAGGCTAAATTAGGCCCGAGAAGAGGGACAATACAACTTTAAACATCATTAGTATTCAGCCTACGTAAGCCAACCAACAGCAGTTATGTATTTTTGCAAGTATGCATATAATTTATTGTGGAGAACACAATTTACATGGGTAGTCGATGCCTGTTTTATAGCCTCACAAATAGATGTATGAACTCAAGCATATAATGGCTCAACCAGCAGGCGCAAATACGTTCTAAATCTTCTAAATGTGCTTCACAAAAATGTAACTGAGGAATATAAAACAGATCAATTCTTGCATGTTATATATTGGTTTTTGATTTACAAATCTAATCTGGGAAATTTCTTTAGAAATGAGTGGATTTTTTTTTACTGAACTTCTTCTTTTGCACGATTGTGCCAGTCCAATCCTCGAGGATTCCCTCCTGTATATGGCTGGGTTTAGAGGGGTTTTATTATTATTTTAATCTATGGAGAGAATACAGTATGTGTTTGTGGCATTTGATTTCATAGCTTCCTGTGTGTCCCAGTGCTAATTTCCTAAGAAAACCCTTTTCTGTTATTTACAGTCTCATAACACACAGTGTGCTTTATCTATGCTGGCCCTAATTAGTTTCCCAAAAATAAAAGGGAAGGAAAAAAAAAAAAAAAGAAGAAGAAGAAAAAAAAAATAATAAAACCCCAAACACATTATTGTGTGGATCCTTGCACATCCTAGAAAGTTGGCAGTTTCATTTCTAATTCAGTTGCAGGGGGAAGATAAAATCTGGGTGTCTGGAATAAAACACATTTCTAATGGGATGGAACGACAATCCCTTATTACCTCCCACCATTTTTCTCATAGTTTTGCTCCAAGTACAGCAAATCCCTGTGCTATATTTTTTCATAATGTATAGCTTGCTATTACCTCTCAAGAACAATTTTTATAGAGAGGGTGCCCTGTTCAATAGATCTGTAGTGTCTCCAAGGGGGAATTCACACAGGGTTTTATTTATGGTTACAAACTCAACTGTACCATGTTGCCAAGCTTCCCCCTTTGGATTTGTCAAAAAAAAAAATAAAAATATTCCTTTCTCCACCAAAGCCTCTGCATCACATGGGTATTAAGATATAAAGGAAATAATTATTTTGCCCTTTTTAAGACCCTTATAGCACTTGTCTGATATAACATCAAAAGAATAATAATAATTAGAAGAACAAAGTTGGATGTTTGAATATCAGAGAATGAATATTCCAAAACACAGGTTTTGCTTTGAAGCCCGGATTATCTGGAATCTCCAGAAAGATGACTGTTGCTGACTGATTGTATGTTTTCTGACTCCCATATGAAGCATTTATCTGTCTCCAAAGGGTTTGGGCATCATCTTGGCTTAGACCAGAGCACAAACAAATTAATTCCATCACCTCCCTCAAATATTATTTTCATTTTTAGCCCTTTCCACAAACACAGGATATTTCTGGTCCAATTCACTATAATTTTTTTTTAAATCACAGGAATTTAAAATCAAAATAAAAACCCCACTGATCATGACACGAAATAAATCCCACCTTGTGCTGACCTTTCCTCTGGCATTAATTTCCTCGAGGGTGCCGTGTGTGTGTGTGTCATTTTGGGTCTCATGTGGGCACTGGCAGAGATCCACAATTAAACCCATTTATTCCAAACCCCTCTGGGGAGCAGGCTGGGGGCCCTCAGCCCCCAAAGCCCTGCTGACCCCAAAGCCCAGCCCTGGGGAACAAAGAGCTGGTTCTGCTCCAGGTGTGCTCCCCAACCTGCAGCCCAAACCCACCTGGAGGGACAGAGCCATGGGGAGGCTCAGAGCTGTAAAATAATTTACCAGTTGTACTTGGAGGGAGAAGGGGGAAAAAAAAAGCAGTGTCATTTGAGGTCTTGGAAATGTTTTTTGTTTGGGTTTTCCAGAAATAAGAGCAAAGGCAGAACCCTTCACTCAGAATCACGGTGACAAAAAGAAGCCAAGATTAAAACCCAGCGAATTTTGCTGTCGTTCTCCTGCAAGAGCACATTAAAAATACTTCTTTTTCCACTGGGAAGACTATCTGATTTTCCACAAAAGGAATTAGTATTTCTATTTTTAACAGGACAAAGTCTACAGCTTGTCTATGGAAAGATCAGTGTCCCAGGTGGCAAAAGTTCTGAGGAAAAAATCCAGGTTAAAGCACGGCGCCTCTTTCCAGGGGGATTTTTATGCACCAGGAGCTGAGAGGGAGCCCAAACTCACTTCATTTAGGACACCAGAAAATCACCACAACTTTGAACAGAGACATTTAAACAGCAAAATATCAATAGGTCATGGAAACATCCAGGAGGAAAAAAAAACTCTTTGGAAAGTTAAAATGAGTAAGATGACAAAGGAGTACCTAGAGACAGTTCTGCTTAAAATAACAAAGGTAAATGCTTCTGTGTAAAAAAAAAAAAAAAAAAAAAAATCATTGGATCACCTGAGGATAATTCTCTAGGGCCAGCTGCTGAAAAAACAGGGAGAGAGCTCTCTCCTCTGGAAAATCAGGCCCATGCAATGCCTGGCAGCTCCAGGTGACAAAGCACAGCACCAGCACAGCCTCTCCACCCTGGGGCATCAGGGGGGCTGCAGGGAGACCCCAGCCCCAGCTACCCCAGCCCTCCAGGATGTTGATTTATCTCCTTGGACACCCCAGATAATCCCTGAAGGGAAAGGGGTTTAGGTGGCAGCCAAGTGCCACGAAAGCCCAGTGCCCTCAGTAAGGCAGTTCTGCCTAAACCTTGCATTACTGATGAGTGTAATTAGTAACTCCCCTCGAGGAGCCAAGCCAGACATGTCCCTTTGGTGAAAGTGTCACTGGACACAGGGATCATCCTGCCCAGCAGCTCTAAAAATGTGCCTTTCCAGGTGGGAGTACAAGTGGAGTTAAATTTCCACACCAAGGTACGTGGAACATCCCCACTTCATTTTAATTGATCCTGCCAGGCAAGATTGATTATCTGCAAAGGGCATATTAACACTGCAGAGGTAAACAAGGAGCTGTGCTGGCGGGGAGCAGCGACGCCTGAGAGAGCAGGGACGGCTCTGAGAGAGGACAGAATCCTGGGGGGAAACGGGGAAAACCAGGAAAGCTTCCAGAGGATCCCCCTGAAGGGAAGGTGGGAAGCGTGGCTTGGGAAGGAGGGCTCAGCCTGGCAGCGTGCAGGGCTCCGTGCAGGTTTGGGAACATCTCCATCCTCCCCAGAGCACAGCCTGGGCCAGAGGAGCCCTCTGCACACCCCTGCCTCAGGGGCTCTGTCCGAGGCAAGTTTTCAAAGGCTGCCCTCAGCTCTGATGGGCTTGGGGAGGGCCAGGCTGGATTTGCTCTGGGACAACCCAGCACACCTGCAGACTCTGGGTCTCAGAATATCTGACAGCTCAGTCCAGCACCTATTTCCTCCTTCCCGAATCCAGCTTCACTAAAATGCTACAACACAGATTACCTCTACCTAGGGTTGCAAGGCACAAAGCCTCTCTTTCTCCTTTTAAGGTGGACTAAAATAATAATAATGTGAGGAGACCCACATGCAGGGCTGAAGTCACATCCTGTTCGTTCATTACAGTAACAAATGTGTTCGACAGTAATTATCCAAAGGGGAGAATTCCAAATCTTCTCATCTTGCTCTCTCCTAATTAATTAATAGTTTAAATGTCATCATGATGGGAAGTGCTCATCAGAAGCAGAATCTGCTGCCATGATTTACAACTCTGCCTCCAAAGGCTCTGAAGCAGTGGCACCCCAGGGTTAAATTTAATTCAAAAACCTAAGGCTCTTATTGCTCTCCTCTCCAGTTTAGCACTGAAACTCCCCGTCAAACCAACGGTGTGAAGGGAAGATGTGGGGGAGCACTTCCTTCCCCTGCCTTTTTTTTTTTTTTTCTCTCCATCATTAAGTTGGAAACGGAAAGATTAAATTAAAATTAGTCGTTTGTCAACTTGTTAGAGATTTGTTGCGGGAGGCAATTGAGGGCCAAGCCTGCTGTGGAGCCGAGCAGGGCTGATCTAAAGAGGGGCCCGGGTACTCGGTGAGAGCCGTGCCTGCTCTAATCCCGGCTGGAAAGGGAGCTCAGCACTCCAGCTGCACAACAATGAGGAAAAGGAGCCGTCTGCTCACGGAGTGCAGTGCTCCTTGTTCCCAGCCAGCTCTGAGCGTTTAGCCAATTAGCCAGCACAGCTCTCCTCTCCCAGCAATTCTGGGCTGGAATAATTAGAATTTGCACTTAGTGGAGCCTCTCCTGCCGCAAGAGGTTTGCCCGGCGCTTGTGAGTGAAGTGGGGAGGGAGAGGCAGCACCGGCCCCGAGTGGCCGGGAGGGAGCAGAGAGGGCTCCGAGCACAGGGGAACCCTGCAGGGCTGACCCGCGGTGGTCCCCAGGCCAGCTCTCCAGGCAGCTCCTCCAAGCAGGAGCCATCAAACCCATCGTGGTGTGCACCAAACCACGCTCCTGGCAAGGGACACACACACACAGGTCTCCAAACCCCTGCAGCTGGAGCAGCTCCACAGCCCTGCAGCTCCCTGGCTGTGCAGCCTCTGCAGCAAACCCACACCCTGCAAGGGCAGGGCTTCACCCCAAAGACACGAGGCCAGAATAATTAACACATTCTCCATCTTCTGGATTTCTTAAAATAAAATTGAATTTAACTAAACAACCAGTAATGTGCATTTCAGGTTGCAATGAAGAGCTCTGCCCACGTCATTCCAAACAAAACCCTGACTGGATTATCACCGAGCATCCTGTGTCTAATGGCAGGGTCATCCCACCTGGACTTATCCTCACGTGGGGGAAAAAAAAAATTGCATTCAGAGAAACCTGTGCAGTGATCTGGATTTTTGAGCTGGGAATTTCATCTTCAGAAGATCCCCACACAGACAACTGCGAGGAATGCTCAGCACCACCAGTGTCCTTACAAGGGAGCAGCCGTGTCCTGCAGGGCTCAGCCTCGGCTGGCACACCCCGGGTTTGTGCTACAGGAGGACGGGATTCAGCCCAAGGGCAGGGAACTTCCCGGGATGTTCAACCACAGCTCCCAGGCACGTGTCCCCCGCTGATGGATCGACTCCATCTGGCTGAACATCGCCTCCTCCAAAATAACAATATCCCATCCTTCCTCTCTCCCACCTTCCCCGCGCACACGTTGCAAACCCGTGAGGTGGGAAAAGAGAAATTACAGATCTTTACTTGCCAACTTCGCACATTTTCTCCCTCCCCCCATTTCCATAAAACAACTCTTTTATTCCCAAGGAGGAATGGGGGGTGGGAGCTTGTTATTTTTCTATTTCAGATAAAAGGTTGGCAAAAGAAGAACCCGATTCATGTCATTGTATTTCCTTATTGTCTGCATTAACCTTCCCCATGGTTACTTGTTCTTTGTAATGTTACACTTGTCTTGCTGCAACACATGAATACCCGAGCCAATTTTGTCATGCAAATGAATTCAGTTGGATTGTAAATTGTGTGAAGGAGCATTAGTTTATCAGGAACCCGCCTGCATGCTGCACCCAACTGATTTCTCCTATTCACACCAAGAGTGCAATGTTTTCTAGTTGATCCTGAATGTCCATTCGAAAGCTGTGGGGTTTATTATCATGATTATTATTATTATTATTATTTGTAAGGACTTTTACATTTGCATTTACTTATTTATTCAGTCAGTCACAAAGCCGTATTCCTTTTCTAAAGCCTGATTTATATAATCAAAACCCACAGCTATGCCATCAAAAATGAAATATTACTGCAAGCCATGTCTGTATTTATTGTAAGCCTGAATGGAAGGCTTGTACCTGTGTTGGGAAGGAACAGACATTACAATCTGTGAGCCATCAGGTAGATAACGTTGCTGGCATTTCACACTGTAAAATGAAAATATTTCTATTGAGGTCGATACCTGTATTTAGAGTGACATTTCTTCAGCCAGCCCCGGGGTTATCACCCATCTGGAAAGCCCACTCAGGACAGAGACACAAACATTGCATCTGCAGAGCAGCCTCCTCCCTGCCAGCTGCCAATCACCCCGGGAAAGGCACTGCCAGGAGAATCCCGAGCCCCTGAATCCCCAGGAATTGCACATCAGCCTCCTCCAGCCCTGGGAACCTGTCCCACTGGTTTCCTTAGGGCCCTGACCCCAACAGCCCCACCCTCAGCACCTGCAGTGCCCCACCCTGTCACAGACCCCAAACCAGGGCACACCTTCCACCTCCCCCTTGCTTTGCCCCCAGGTGTGTCAGGAGGAGCTGCCACAGCTCTGCTTTAGGGCTGCAGCCCAGAGCCACGGCCCCATTCCAGTGCCAGTGACAAAGCTGAGGCCAGGAACACGGGCTGGATATCACCAACCAACTCCTGGGCCCGCCTTGATTTGTAGTGCAGCTCAGAATTATCAATAAGGTGGTGGCAACAGCAGAACAACCTCCAAATCAAGTGCAACAACCTGACTGCTGCCCTTATCTCCCTGCAGCCTGGCACTATGTCACGGGCAGCCTCGGAAATGAACCCAAAATTCAGGTTTCCTCACAATCTTCTCCCAGAGTTATGGATGGAGCAAATACTCTGCCAGGCATCTGCTGGATCATGCCTGATTAAACAACAAATACCAGGAGTGTGTGTCCCTCTCCTTCCAGGCCCAGCAGGAGGGATGGCAGGGACATCCCTGCAGGGGAGAGGCTTTGTCAGGACGGTACAGAGCAGCTCCTCCCCTCACACACCGGGGAAAGGCTGGCAGAAATGGGAATCTTCAGGCTGGAGACAGGAAGGCTTTGGGTGAGCTAAGTGTGGCCTTCCAGCACCTGTAGGGAGCCCACAAGAAAGATGGAGAGAGACCTTTCACAAGAGCTTGGATGACAGGATGAGGGGGAATGGCTTCACACTGCCAGAGGGCAGGGTTAGATGGATTATAGGGAATAAATCCTCCCTGGGAGGGTGGGGAGGCCCTGGCACAGGGTGCCCAGAGCAGCTGTGGCTGCCCCTGGATCTCTGGAAGTGTCCAAGGCCGGGTTGGACAGAGCTTGGAGCCACCTGGGATAGTGGAAGTTGTCCCTGCCATGGCAGGGGATAAAACAAGATGAGCTTTAAGGCCTCTTCAACCCAAACCATTCTGGGGTTCCATTGCAACAGGAGATTTGTCTGAGTGTCACAATGTCACAAGTGTGTTGAGTGGGCTGTGCCCCACAGGTGACAGCCCTGCATGGCCCTTGGCATGGAGGCAGAGTGCAGCTGCATCCTTTGGGCCCTGCAGTAGCAAATCTGAGCTGAAGGGGCTGGGGAGACCACCCGGGTGGGATCCTGGGGGACTTTCCCATCTAATCAGCCTTGAGACACAATAGGGGAGCAGCGGGTGCATCCTCACCCTCCATGTGCCATATGGGCAGCAGATTAGGAGCCTCTGGGGCCACTAATCCAGCACAGCCACTGAAAAGGCCCTTGGGTTGGTGATTACAGCAGGGCACTGGGTCCAGGCAAGGCAAGTGCTGCCAGCAAACCTGCCCAGCTCCACCCAGCCTCTCCTGGGCCTCAGTTTCTCCAAGTGCAGAAAGTTCCTCCTCCTCAGAGGGGCACTGGACACTCATTCCAATTTAGGAAGTACCTGTGAAAGCTCCAGATAACCAGTGCTGCAGGTGTACAGAGTGTTCTTTACAATCCTGCCCAATAAAAACAACTTTAGGAGTGTGCTTTATCTGCTCTGGACCTGGCTCGAATTCGAACGTAATTCTTCCCCCACCACACTGAAGATAAAGAGATCAAACCAGAGGCAACTGAGGATGGAAATGGGAAAAGAGCAGCACCCAGAAAGAGCAGTGGAAAGGAGACTTTATCCCTTTGAAGAACAGCAAGCTGGGGAAAATAAATGGGAAGGGCAGGGCAGCAATGCAATGGCACCAGTGAAGACACCACCACCTGCATGGAGAGACTGCCACAGCCCTTCTAGGTGACTTCAGCTGCACAGACCTGCAGGGGAAGGCCTGGCCAGGGTGGGTTTTCCCAAATTAGAAGTTAGAACAACCCCAAATGACATTTTTTGCCCCAAAGGTCCCTTCCCTGGCTCCATCAGCGTGCTTTGGGGGGTGTAGGCACACGGGAGGGGGGCTGTGGCCCCTCTGAGAGCTGCTCCCTGCAGGGAGCTGAGCAGGGGTGCAATCGATGCTGGTCACTCCACAGCCAGCTCCCTCTGTATTTATTGTCCCTCTTTGGTGTAAATAGGTCTTAAGCCCGTGGCATGTCATTATAACTTTTTCGAAATAATGATGCTGCCTTTAGGTTTTTTTGCTATAATTTATGCCCAATGCACCAGCGCCAGTCACTCAATACTGTAGAGTCTGCAGAGGTGGAGATAGCCCTTAATGAGAAGAGGTTTTGCCTTTATCTCCTTTATACTTCAACCATTATCTTCCTCCAGTCTATAACCATGCGGTTACCACTGACAATAATGCTCAGAGGCAACAAATGCTGATGAGTTTTCTATGCAGTCTTCACAATAAGTCTATCAAAACAACCTCGAAAAATTATGAACCCTAGTGACAGACAAATAGAACCAGCTTCAGCACGAATTTACAGCCCAAATGCAACGTTCCTTTTAATTCTTCAGGCTTTTCTTATCTCTGCTGTTCCTCTTCTGGCTAGGAGATAACAGTAATTCTTCTGTATGCTATTTTTTTTTCCAACTGAGTAAGATGTTCCTCGTGTCTTTCTGCTTGCTAAAGATAAAGGGTTAAAGACCAACTTGTGTTGGTCGCTTTGTGTTGGGGGAAAAAAAAAGTAATCAGTATTCAAGAGATTGTTATCAGAGGTAAAGCGAAGAGAACAGTAATTTTGCCTGCTTCAGTTAGGATTTTTTTTTTAGGTTTTTTTTTCTTTTTTTTTTTTTCTTTTTTTTTTTTTTTTTTTATGAATGCACATAATGCCTGGAGTGTTGGGGCCAGATAAAAGAATTAGTGGCAGCGCAGGGGGACGGAAGCACAAAGTACACCGGAGAATTAGACTGTCTATCTTTGTCTCTCCCAGCTCATCCAGGCAGCCGGGGCTCGCAGCTCGTAAACAATTTAATCTTTTTGCTACAGTTAAAATACAAAGACAGCAAACCTCCTTCTTCCCAGCCGGGGAGGGGGGTACGGTGCGGCGGGGTGGGGGAGAAACGAGAGGAGGGGAGGTGGCGGCTGGAGAAGGGAAAAAAATCAGGAAAAAAAGGGCTGACACAAACTTTTCTGCCTCGGTTTAACCTCTCGCCTTCCACCATCAGCACGATTTTCCCGAAATTCGGGAGGATATTTTATCTCGCCAGCCAGCCCCACCTCCCAGACGTTTTCCCCAGCCTCTCTCCTCTCCACCTCCCTCGTCCCCAGCTCAAAAGCTTCCCATTGTCGCTGGCTGAGAATTCCTCCGGCTCGCAGGTTAAAGAGCTAAACAGATTAACTCATGTAGGGAAAGGGAGGAAAAATAAAACGAGACGCGAGGCTGTTCCCCCTTTCCCTGCAGGAAGGCGGATTCGGGCTCTGCAACAAAAAGTCCGACACGGCTGCGCCTCGCTGCCGGCCACGGGGAGCTCCGTGCCTCGGGAAACCGGGAATCCCGTGTGCTGGGAGAGGTGGGGAACACGCCGTGGGGTGGGGCTGGCCGGGGGGCTCCTCCACCTGCGTGCCAGGAGGGCGGCAGAGGCTCCCAGACCCTTGGGAACGGTGGGAAGCAGCCTGGAAGGAGCTCTGACCTTGTCCGGGTCACCACGTTTTGGGCTTTCCCAGCTGGAGGCTGGGTGGACACATGGAATTAGGGATTGCTTGACACTCTGCTGACAGCTCTGGAGCTTTCCTAAATCGAGGTTTAAGCTGTGGAGACTGAATACAACGGCAAACCAGCCCAGGGAGTTCACTGTCTCCTGCTCTGCAACCACAGCAATGAGCACAACTAAACCAAAAAAAAATCCAGAAAAACACAGGAGCTCTCCTCCTCGCCTCCAAACTAAAGCTCCTCTCTGGTGACTCAGTCACTCTTCTCCATCACCAAAGGGATGGAATCACCCGCAGTTATTACCCCAAGAACTTGAGGGAGTGATTGCCTGGGATAAATGGGTGAGTGAAACAATCACGGGCTGGGCTGTGCAGTCGCTCCTCCCACGTAGCAATCCACACAAAGCTCCGTTTCTGCCTGCTGGTCCTGAACCAACCACACATCGCCCATCAAGGGATCACTCACAAATGAGTGACAGGCACAGCACAGATGGAAATGTCTGAGGCCACGCTGGACGTGGCCCTGAGCAACCTGGGCTAGCAGAAGGTGCCCCAGAACATTGTGGGAGGGTTGGAACGGGATGAGTTTTAAAGTCCCTCCCAACCCAACCTTCAAAAACAGCCCAGGAGAGCAAACCTAAGCTGTGCTGCTGGGACAGAAGCAGTTTGTGACTCTGACCACCCACAGGACATTTTCTCTGCAGGCCCCAACACCCACCACAGCCACGGAGCAGCCCCGTGGATCTGCTGCCTCTGGGATTGCAGCAGAGACAAACTGCTGCTGGTCCCACAGCACTTTTATTTTGGTTTGACTAAAGGCAGCCTGTGTACACAAACAGAAAATCAGAATAAAATAGTAGGAACATAAGACTCTGTAAGGAAGAAATATTCTTGCTGGCTTTAGAGCGAGCTGCTGAGAGCTGCTCTCTCATATCTCCATCCAGGAATTACCAAGGGCTTTAGAGACACTGTGTGAAACAGCCTTACCCACTGCTCCGAGGAGAGGGATTCTGCCTCTTGGGTTAAGTGTGAGAGCAGGGAGCAGACACAGTGTGTTGCAGTTAAAAACATTGTATTTCAATACTGAGCCCCTGTTAGCCGACTATTATGGGATATTAAAGGCTGCATTAGTCTGACTGCTGGCCCCTATAGAGTGCTGTAGGTTGGTTTTAAACACTTCCAGGGGGTCAAGTGAGGGACTAGGACACGGTGCCCAGGATCCTTGTTTGAGAACCAAGATGGGCACTTTAGGGCAAATAATGTGAAGGGAAAGCAAAGCAGGGCCCTGTCCACACACACGGTTCTGTCTGTTCCTCACTTCCACCAACATTAATTCAAACACTTCTTTTCTTGCACATACTAAGCAGAAAGGGGAAACAGTTAAATGATGTTAATATTTTTTAAATTAGGGAACAAGGAGATCCCGTTTAGGAGTCAAAGGCTGCTCTCACCCAAGGTTTTGTTTTAGAAAGGAGTGCAGAAGTTAATGAACCCAGAATAACCTTTAATTTTCAGTGTCCCCTCACAGTCTATTCACTCAGCATTCATGGCAGTAGCATTGCTCCTAATGAATGACTTGGTATTCATGTAGCTCTCTCAGTATTACTTATGTGTCTGATCTCTCCTAATGGAAAAACTGATTGTCACTGGGAAGTTATGAGGAAATATTAAAAAGATCTGATCCACAGTGAAAGTTTCTTCACTGTAAATGAAACTGCCAGATAACAAATGCAAATAAATTTGGGGAGCTTATTGGTGCTGAAGTTTATGCCTTTATAATTTATATCTTTACTTGGGAGCATCTGATCTCCAACTTAAATGGAACCAAAATCACTGTGAAAGAGGAATCACCCTACTTTCGATATCCTTCCACCAGCAATCACAGCTGTAGCCTCTTCAACCTCCTGTTTACATCACAGTTAATTTGTTTTATATCCAAGCTGAGGTAAAGATTCCTCACTAAGCCATGAGACTTTTTTCTTCTTTTTAAATTATCTCTGCTGTGCTAGACATTTATAGAGAAGCTGCTGTGCATCCATCGCCTCCTCTCCCCTCCTGGGGACCTCCCTGCAGCCTTCACTGCTCAGGTTTCCAAAAGTGCAGCAGGAGCCCAGTGCTGCCAGAGCCCTGGGAATTCCATACCCAGAGCCAGCAGATCCTGCTCTTCCAATTCATCACCCCAGTGCAAATCCCCCGCTCAGCACCCACATCCCTGGGATCACAGAGGCTGGGAATCACGGCCTGCTTTGGGTGGGATGGGGCCTCAAAGCAGCCCCAGCCTCCCTTTGGGCCTGCACACACCTGGCACATCCCACACCGACCTGGGGAGCTCCCAGGGACCTGGCACAGGGAGTAATTCTCACTATTAACTGCTGGATAGACTGGGAGGAGCAAAATGATTCCCAATTTTCATCCAGAGAAGACTTAGGCAAACCAAGCTGTATAAAGCCCCCGAAATGTTTCCATATGATTTGTATATTTGAGCAGGCTTTGGCATTAAGTCTGAACTGATTGGGAAGATCAGTTTGGAGGCACCACACCAGAATACCAACAGGAGCTGCCGTTCAGCTCCCCTCCCCTCCGTCCTCCTCCCTTTGTAAAATTCCCCCAGAGGTAACAAATATCTGAGTGCTTTACCGCAGCCTTTCTTTGGGATAATAACACTAATGAAAAATGCATGCCAATGATTAGTTCTAGCAAAACAAATTTCCTTCCCAGAAAAGCTGGGAGTTAAATCCTGCTCGGAGCCCCACGTCAGCCCGGTCCCAGCACAGCCCCGCCGCCGTTTCCCGGTTTCCCACGTCTGTCCCTGCAGGACCCGGCCGGCTCTGCCTCACAAAGCCACCGCGGGGCCCCAGGGGCCGCACGTGGTGTTCACTAAAAGGGGTGAAAGCCCATTGTGTTCGGCTTTCTCAGCACAGCCAAACTTCTTGGAAGAAGCGATAGCTCAACGCCTTCGGAGAGTTGTGTTTTAATTTTGCCACTGTCTTCCCTGGAAAATGATTCATCTGCTCAGTGCCCTGGTCCCCATATCCCAGATCCACCAGGCAGCTCCACAGCTCCTGTGCTTTTAGCTCTCAGAACACACTGCTCCCTCCTCAGCTCCTTCACCTGCAGCAGCGCAGCAGCCAGAGCCTCAGCTGGTTTTCCACTCCTTGGGAATCCCAGGATGAGCCAAGGCTCTCTGGCAGCACAGGGCTGAGATGGCAGCACACACGGTGTCCCTGGGGCTGTCCCTGTCCCCCCCTCCTGCTGCACTCACACCTTGGACCTCCTCATTTGCAAACAGTTTCCTCCAGTCCTCACTGACCCTTTCCCCCCAGACCTTTCCCCCAAGGACATTTGCCTGAGCAGGGTTTTTGTACAAGGATCTGTGGGGAACTTTTGGCAAAAAGCTGTTTTTAATTGACAGAAAGGTGGTGCTGGTGCCAGAAACCTGACCCTGCTCCTGTCCCGTGGAAGGGTCACTGTGACCCACACGTGACGCTCCACTGCTGCCCCAGCTCTGTCCCAGGAGCTGTTTAGAAATGTGTTTACACATCTCAGAAAACCGAGAGTGGCTCTGCTCACCAAATTTCCACAAACAAGCTTAAATTAATCCAATAAAGTCACTCTTAGTTAATTATTTGCCCAGCTTTCATTGGAGTGCAAGCTCCGGCTTCCACTTTAACACACAAGCACGAGGCACGGGGAGCAGTTCCAGGGAGTTTGCTTGGCAAACCCCAGCCTTGTTTTCCTCCGTGCACTTGCAGATTGCTTGGCAGTGCCTGCTGCAGTCCGGCCCTCCTGGCTGCAAAGCCTTCCAGATGTGGAAGAGTTTCCATGCCTGGTGTCCCAGGCAGCCCAGAACCAAAAGCTTCCCCGTGCCGAGCTGGGGACACCCAGCCACGCCTGGGGACAGCAGAGTGGGTGCGGGTTTGTCTCCTCACAGTGGTGGTGCCTGCAGCTCCCCTGTCCAGCTGCTGGGACAGCTGTGCCTCAGCACCGGGATGTTCACACACACACACACACCAGCCTCCAAAGGTGGGGCAGGGCAGAGCCTGGCAGCGCTGTCTGGCACCCGGGGAACACACGTGGGTGTGAAACACCCCGGAGAGCCTCCGGCAGCCCATCCCCGGTGCCGGCAGCGCCGCCTCACCGCGCTTTGTTCTGGGGCTGCCAGATGGGCAGGGCCGGGGGTCAGCCCTGGCAGCGGGGCGCGGGGCTGCTTTACTCACTTCGGCGTGAAAAATGTCACCCTGCTCGGGCTTGGGGGGATTTCCAGCCCTGCCCGGCCGGCCCCCTCCCGCTTCCCCACACAGCTGTTAATGAGACAGTTTGCCGGAGCCAGACAAATGCAGACGGGCTGCCCGGGGCCAGGCGCTGGGAGCGGGCACACGGGGCAGCGTGGCACTTTTGGTGTAAACATGTGGCGTGTTGGCGTGCCAAAAGCTTGGTTGGTGGCCTCTATTTGTTTTTCAAAGAGCTTGTCAGGTTCATTTACACACGTCAGCGCCTGCATGTGCTTGGAGAGAGAGAGGGGAAACACATTCTTTGTCTGCCGGGTCCCTGCGAGCCCTGCCTTGGGAACGGTGGGCTGAGGGAGCTGGAGGCTCCTCCTGGATCACACCACGCTCCAGGAGCAAAGGGCAGTGGAAAAGGTCCCTGCAAGGCATAGCCAGACCCTCAAACCACCATCCTCTGCCAGCACAGTAAACAGCACTTTGGCTTTTCAGCAGTGTGGATGTCAAAACCTGGCTTGTTCCACCCCTTGTCCTGCTTTTCCTAACACCAAGCTCTTGTTCCGGGTCTGGGGAAGGCAGAGCTGGTGGCTGAGCCCAGCCTTGTGTCCCTCCAAATGCTTATTTTGAATCATAGAATCATGTTTTGGGTTGGAAGGGACCTAAAGAACATCTCATTTCCATCCCCTTCCACTTGAGCATAAGAGGGGATTCTCCTCAATTCCTGCACAAAATTGAGAGCCTTTGTGGCAAAGAATATAAAACCAAAAAAGTTTTGATCCTTTTCCTTGACGCTTTCTGAGTTTTGCAAGGAAAGTGGTGCTGGAACTGGGATCACCTGTCAAAATTGCTACCAGGAGATACACAACTCTTAACCAGCTCTGAAACACTACTTGAGTGAAGTGGGACAGGATTGAACTAAAAGGGTTTTACCTCCCCGATATTAAGTGCATATTGAAGATTTAAGTAGCAATTAAGGTTGCTGTAGAAGATGGCAAATCAGCATGTTTATCTTCCACAGATAAGTTAAAAAAAGGGACAGAAAGCGGGAAAAGGGAAAAAAACCCAGCAATTAGGAGAGTAGACTGGGGGGAAAAAAATATTAAATGGATGTTTCTGCACAAAAAAACCCAGGCTGACAACATTTCTGCTTTGTAAGGGGGAAATTACTGTAACGCACTGTTTACATAGCAGAAATCAGGGGAAATTATGCTGTCACACTGACATCTGTAGGAGAAGGACAATTTTAAAATTACACTGTTCAACACCTTTAATGATTTGTAACACAAGAGGTGTGGCTACTCCTATTAAATGTGTTGCCAAATCAATAAAAGGCATAATTGGAGTTGTTAGAGCAAATTATAGCACCACCGTTATGTTGCAATACAATGTTCCCTTGTAAACTGCTATTACGGGTAAAGCTGTATTTCTCTCTTATTTGGCTGTTTTGTAATGAGTTGGCATTTTGCTCCATAATAGTTCCACTTTCTTTTATGGAGCTTTCACTTTTACTTTCCTCTTTTGTGCAGCCTATAATTTCCCTTCCCTTCCTCTCTGCCTGTTGACAACTGGTCTATACGCGTTTGAAAACAGCCCTGAGGTTATAAACTATATTATTTAACATTATTTGTAATCTTTTTCAATTGGAAGTCAAGGGGGGAGGCACAACGTTGGCACATTTAGAACCTGAGGTGTCTTTAGGCTGGGCCTTCACCTTCCCCGGAGGGAAGGGAGCTGCAGCAGGGCAGGAGAGATGGGAAGACCTTGCATAAACTCTTCAAGGGTCTTGCTGCTGGCATTTCAAATGAGGGATTTGGGCTTATCTCTCTGGAGCACAAGGAGTGGCTGTGGAAACGCTGCCTGGGAGCTGCAAATCACCAAATGTGTCCCTGTGCTGAAGTTGCTGAGGTCTGGGTCACTGCCTGCCGGGGGACACTGCTCTGCCCCTGCTAATGAGGGGCTGCTTCTCTCTCTCTCCAGGAGGAAGGCCAGTGAGCATCAGCTCCTCCACACGCTCAGCCCCCAGCCCACGGCTCTGCTGGGATGCAGAGACGAGCTGGAGCCAAACTGCAAGGTCGCTGCCTGGGTGCTGAGGTGCTCACAAGGGCTGCTGGGCTCCCTGCCTTCGGTTCAGGGGAACGGGGGAGATTTACCATTGCCCAGCCTCTCCAGTTCACAGTGAAAAAACACAAGAAAGGAAGAAGAGGGAGGAGGAGAAGAGAAAGGAGAACTGATCATGAACCAGCTTAACCCAGTGCTGCACAAGCCTCATCCCAGTTAACATAAAATCCTGGGGATGGTTGTATTCCAGCCCCACTTCCCTCTAGTCACTGACCAAAAGGCAATAGCCAACATCCCCCCTCCTTTGCTGGAATAAAAGTCAGCTGTGTCCCCTTCTGCCACTAAAACACTGCAAAACCTCAGCACAAGACACACAGACCCGTTCAGGCCACGGGCCAGGCAGAGCTCTGGGCTGGCAGATCTCCCCAAAGCCAGCTTTTAAAGGGAAGTTGTTAAAGGAGAACAGTTTCAAACCAAACCCTTGCAAGGACTGAACTGTGACACCGTGTTTCCCTGGCAGGCTGCAGCAGGAATGCCCCCAGCCCTGGCACGGGCGCTGCCAGCCCGGCTCAGCAGCTGTCCCCACGCTGGCATCCCCTCAGCAGGGCCCTGCCAACTGCTGGGATCCCATTGTCACGGCGGGCACAGCGTGACACAGAGGGGTGTGTGCAGCTGCCGGGCTTAAACTTATTCCTGAAGTTATTTTTAGCCACTTTAAGCCATGAGAAGAGGTCGCAACTAAAGGCAGATGACTGGCACGGGCAGAGAGGAGCGGGGTGGGGAGTGATGCCCTCCTGAGTGTTTGTGATCTGCAAACAAAACCAGGGAAAATTGCTATTAAGTAGCACGGGGATGTTTGGAAATTAAATATTCTCACTGTGCTGGCAATCAAGAGAAACAAAGGCTGGATTTTGGCCTTTGACTTGTGTCAGAGAAGCGCTCTGGCATCCGCACGCAGCTTTGTGCCTCTCACAGGGAGATGCTGCTCGCAGGGGAAACCTGCACAAAAAGTTTGTGCAATATCAGGTTATTTAGCATTGTTTTACCAATTTCTGGGACCTGCAGTAAATGTATTCCTTTGTTTTTATGTAAATTTTTTCTTTGAGCCCTGTATCGCTCACAGTCAGATCCCGTTCTCTCCCAGCCAGAAGTTGTTGTTCACAAACAGGGAAGTTGAGGAATAAATTTTCCTCCTGTGAAGGCAGAGGAGCAACCTTTGAAAAGCTGCATGTAAAGGAGTGTGACAGGAGGATGTCCATGGGTGCCCCTCAGAGCCTGTGCAGCTCCAGGGCCAGGGAGGGCGGCAGGAGCAGAGATCAGCACACACAGGGACACTGAGTGCTGTGAAAACATCTCCCTGAGCTCAGTGTGAGCCTCCCTGGGTTTTCCCATGGAGCCAGGAGGGATTTGCCCTGCTCTGTCCCTGTGCCATCCTGCTGTGTCCCAGTGCCATCCTGCTCTGTCCCTGTGCCATCCTGCTCTGTCCCAGTGCCATCCTGCTGTGTCCCAATACCATCCTGCTCTGTCCCAGTGCCATCCTGCTCTGTCCCAGTGCCATCCTGCTCTGTCCCTGTGCCATCCTGCTGTGTCCCAGTGCCATCCTGCTCTGTCCCAATGCCATCCTGCTGTGTCCCAGTGCCATCCTGCTTTGTCCCAATGCCATCCTGCTCTGTCCCAGTGCCATCCTGCTCTGTCCCAGTGCCATCCTGTTCTCTCCCAGTGCCATCCTGCTGTGTCCCAGTGCCATCCTGCTCTGTCCCTGTGCCATCCTGCTCTGTCCCTGTGCCATCCTGCTGTGTCCCAGTGCCATCCTGCTCTGTCCCACTGCCATCCTGCTCTGTCCCTGTGCCATCCTGCTCTGTCCCAGTGCCATCCTGCTGTGTCCCAGTGCCATCCTGCTGTGTCCCTGTGCCATCCTGCTGTGTCCCAGTGCCATCCTGCTCTGTCCCACTGCCATCCTGCTGTGTCCCAGTGCCATCCTGCTGTGTCCCTGTGCCATCCTGCTGTGTCCCAATGCCATCCTGCTGTGTCCCAGTGCCATCCTGCTGTGTCCCAGTGCCATCCTGCTCTGTCCCTGTGCCATCCTGCTCTGTCCCAATGCCATCCTGCTCTGTCCCAATGCCATCCTGCTCTGTCCCAGTGCCATCCTGCTCTGGGTGCTGAGGCACCCACTGGTGTCCGTGCCAGGTCAGAGCCCTGCACACCTCCTGTCAGCCCAGGGGAGGAGCACAAGCAGCCAAAGGGGTGTGGAAGGGGTGCTTGTGAAGATTTTGGGATGTAACCTGTGCATATTCTGTCTCTGGCAGCATCAGAGAGAAAACCACATCGCAGATTATGTCACAAAA
The DNA here is from genome assembly GCA_017589585.1 of Phylloscopus whistleri. Lineage (NCBI taxonomy): Eukaryota > Metazoa > Chordata > Aves > Passeriformes > Phylloscopidae > Phylloscopus > Phylloscopus whistleri. The sequence goes on along the minus strand of JADMLD010000978.1, from coordinate 756,402 downwards.
TTCATTCCCCCCAGAACAGGTCTGAGCTGGGGACACAGCAGAGTCACACTGGTGGAAGAGGATGAGGAGCTCGGCCCCATCTCTGGCAGAGAGGAACAGAACAGAACAGAACACACAAATGTTTGCCTCTGCTGCAAACCCCCTCGAGCCCATCCAAAGGAATGAGCAGCCCGGTGCAGTGGAAGGTGCCCCTGCCCAAGGCAGGAGGTTGGAACCAGATGGTCTCGGAAGCCCCTTTCAACCCAGAGCACTCGGCGATGCTGCGCTGCAGAGCGGGCAGGGAGGGAGCGGAGCAGCTCCCCTGTCACACGCTCCCTGCTACGGCAGAAGTGCCGGGTGGAAATGTGCATTTCTCCCGCTGCAGAGGTTTTGTTTCCAGCGAAATCCCTCCTCCCGGATTCATATGCAGAGAGGTGGGAGGGGGCCAGCCGAAAAAGTGAGGCTCCCGTTTCCTATCGGGCACGTGCTGGGCTTATCGGGCATAAGAATGCGCTGCTCGTAGCCCAAATGTAAAGCAGTTAATAAACAGGCTGTTAATGTGTCAGCAGCCAGCAGTAGACAAGGCACGGTGTCTCAGGCTCCCCCCACCTCCTCATAATCCTAATTGCATCAAATCTAATCATTTTTATGGGATAAAAAGATTTCCATAGATGACAAAGGGTTACATTCTCAGCCCTGTTGATCCATCCAGTAAAATTAGATAAGAAATAGATTTCTAGGCAATGCATTAAAGACGACTGGGGGGGGAGGCAAAAAAAAAAAAAAAAAAAAAAAAGGAGAGAGAGAGAAAGGGGAGATCATTTACTGCAATTCCGCGTCTCACTCCTCGGTTCAAGAAAGAAAATGTAAATGTGATGTTCGTTTGGCCACAGGCAGCTGCTTCTATCAGGCACTGCAAACTGCAGCAGGACAAAGGGGTAACTCTGGTAAAAGGAAAGGTTAATAGCAAAGCAGAGGAGGGGGGCTGCTCATCGGCATGGACGGCACGTCGCAGCCTCGACACTCGGTGATGGGTTCGAACTGGGAACTGACATGAGATATAGAAGTGCTCACTGAAAATAATTCAGAGTGACGGCCGCGCTGGCCTGAAAATGGAGAGGGGCTGAATCACCGAGCACTTGGCGAATATGCAGGAGCAGGGTTGCCAACTGCTCCTGATTATTTTCAGTAATAGTCTGGATTTTACTGGCCACTCCTCTCCTACCTGCTCCCCGCAGCTCTCGGGAGCTGCAGGTCCAGGGCACTGGTGGGGGCGATGCTGCTGTTTGCTTGGATTTAAGTGAGGAACGCACAGAAATCCCGGTGACATCTGTGGTTACATAACTGAGTCACAGTGGAGGGAACGTAAATAATGAAAAAAATTAAACCCACGCTCCATCCCTAATGTTAATTTTACCAACAGATAGCCTAACAGAGTCAAATTGCACTGCTCATGCTGTGACACGTAGGAGACAATCAAGGCCTAGAATATTCTATATATTTACAGTTACACAGCTGTTCATACACCAACACACACACTGAAGGAAGCTCTACATGCCCTGTGTGATAGATGCATGGATATTAGACCAGAAAAATACATTTTGAGTGCTCAAGAAAAAAACAGCAGTTTATAGAGACATCCCCAGACCAATGTTCAGATTTCTTGCAGCTCAGGGTGCTGTGAAAGAGCAAAACCAACACTCCACAGGCGAGTCTGCCCTGCCACAAATTGTGAACAGGTTAGAGAGCTCTGTATTGCAGCAACTAGAATTTTAAATGATGCTCTTGCAGGTGCTTTAGCTGGGGGGATGTAGCTGGCCTCCCTCCCCAGGAGGGGCAGAGAGCAGCCTGGCCCAGGGGGGATGAGGGGAGGGCAGCACACGTGGTGGCAGGTGAGAGCCACGTCCCTGCCCAGCTCCCCAGGTAACTTATCCCAGGAGAACAAGAGGGTCCCTGTGGCACAGCAGGCTTCTTTCGGGTAGTAACAAATGGAGAAGTCTCACCAGGCAGCTTGTGTGGTTGGTTTGTTTTTAAATCTGGCGTGAATGCATTTGGAACAACAAAGAGAAGAGGTTAAAAATATGCTAAAGCAAAAATAGATCCTTCATCCGCAGCTCGTCTGGGTGGTTGGCACTGGCCCTAAAACATGAGTTACTGGGAGATTCAGAAGCTCTAAAAATCACTGCCCGAAAGAAAGGGAGGAAAAGAGAGAAACCCTCCTGGGTCCCACATCCCTGTGAGCATTCCTGGGACCAGCAGCACCATTCTCCCTCCAGCCTGACCCTCTGCTCCTGCTCTGAGCGGGGCTTTCCTGGCACGTGGCTGCAGTAGCAGCACAAGCCAGAGCTAAGGCAGCTTTTGGACCATCCCCTGAACACACCACAAGACAAAGCTTCTGCAGAGAGGCAACCTGTCGTGTGGGGATGCCAAGGATGATTCTTCTAAGGCTGAAGATTATTTGGAAAAGGAAAGCAGTGCTGGCCTGTGAGCCAGGCTGTGAAGAGACCCGAGCCTCCCCTCTGAAGCAGCTTCCTCTGCAGCTCACAGCCCTCAGCAGCAAGTTGCAGAATCACAGAGTGCTTTGGGTTGGAAGGGACCTGCACAGGTCATGGCCAGGGACACCTTCCACTATCCCAGGCTGCTCCAAGCCCCGTCCAACCTGGCCTGGGACTCTTCCAGGTGTGAAGCCACAGCTTCTCCTGTGCTGGTTTCAGCCCCTGGAGCTGAGCTGCACCATGTGGAACAGGGTGTGCTCAGCACTGACATCCTCTCCCCCTCCCCTCAGTCTCCTGCAGGATTTGGGGTGCAGTTAATACAGCATCTGCCACGTTCAGCTCTCCCTTCCCTCCTTTGTCATTTTAAAGCTGCCATTGTGAGGACTCTTCTGAAATTATGTAAAGCCCGGCTGGTTAGATGAGGGCAACCTGTATTTATAACCCCAGTGTTGAAACACATACTAATTCCACATAAATCTGTGGCAAGTTAATCATGCCTGCATTTCCAATCCAGTTTTATGAGGTCAGAGCTCTCGGTCCAGCACTCCTCCCGTGGCTGAGGTGGTGGTGGCTGTCAGCTGCTCCAGGCTGTGACACCCCAGAGCTGCCCCCTCCACCCCAACAGGGAACCAGCCCCCCATGGGCTGCCCCGAGAGGGTTCCCCTTCCCGGGGGCTTTCAGCTGCCCCCAGACTCATCCTACAGGGTCACAATGCTGAGAAGGCAGAGGGGACCTGCTCTGTGTCTCCCTGCTGTTGTAGCTGATCTGTTTTGGCAGCTGCCACAGTGACCCCGCTTTGATCTCAGCCAAAGCGCCTGATCAAATCCAAAGCAGCCAGTGCACCCCAGCCCTGCTTTAGTGGTTGGTGGAGATGGGGCAGGGTGGCACAGACACCTGACACAGCCATGGGGCCATCACCAGGGTCTGCATCCAACACATCAGCCAGCTCCTCACCCTCACTTCTCCATGGAGCAGCATTTTATACCCAGAGCTCTTTAGACCTCCAACGTTACCAGGAGTGTTACTGATACCTGCACAGCTCCTGAAGCTGGAGTTAAAGCTGGTTAACTCTCAGCCCTCTCACAGGGCTGTGAGATAACCACAACAACCAGCAATAGGAGTAGGTACCACAACACCCGGGGTCTCCTGTGGAGCTGCTGCACAGGCCGTGGTGGGAGCTGCTCTCAGCCTGCCCTGATTTTCCTCCTCTGTGCTGGGAACATAAATCCTTGCTCAGCTCCTGGTGCTGCTGCACTGCCGACCTTGCTGAGGCTTGGCAGTGGCATAGATCTTTGTCTGGAGAACCAAGGAGGACTTGGATCCCAGCTCAGGATGGTTTTGGCACGGAGGGACAGAGAACAAACAGATTTCCTGCCACATGGAACGGCTGGAAGGAAACAATAGCCGGAGGCAAAGAAAATAACCAAAATCAGGGGCATGTCCTGTCCCTTCCCATTTCTGCACCTGCACAAAATGCCCAGAGCTTTGAGGAACAAAGCTGAGCTCTGATGCTTTCAGCTGCTCTTCCCTGTGGATGCAGTTACTGAAGCAGAACGGGGAAAGGTCACTCGGCCTCAGTTATGGTTCCAGTCCATTTCAGGGTTTTAGCACTGACATCAGCCCATAAATAGTAAAGGCATCATTTTGTGAAATAGATTTTTAAACTGTGCTGTTTATACGCCACTCAGTAAAACATGTAAGGGCTTCCCACAGCAAGCTTTTGGAAGGGACAGGCACCTCAAGGAAATAAAGGGAGAGACCTCTGGCAGTTTGAAGATACAGCTTTTTATCTTTTACTTTATTTTCTAGATGCCATTATTTTGCAGTAAAGCACAATTACCTAAGCACGTTTCTTAGCTGGTAAATAAATTGGTCAGCAAGGTGACTCTAAAATGTGAAAAGTTTTCCCAGAAAAACATGCAGAAAGCTGCACCAGGATTTCTGTGCTTGGGTATCTGGCTGCAGAGTAAGCTTATCAGTTTGCTAATAACCATCAGCTCTCCATCCCAGTCAGGCTGCACTTCCAGGAGCTGAAATTAGAAATATTGACAGAAACAATTTCTGCCAGGCAAGAGAAGTTCACACTGTTACTGTAATTTTTTGTAGGTTCCTATTGAAGTTTCTACGTGTGCCCTGTATTACCTGCCAACCGCCGCTCTATTTATTTTACGTTTCTGAAATGTGAAATATTAACATGAAAAAATATGATACAGGATGTAATTTCTCCTGCTCAATGTGGGAGGAAGCGAGCTGGGAGCATCCTGAGCTGTGGTTATTAGAGCAGCACCTCTCCCTGGGCTGTCCCTGGCAAAGGAGTGGATCCAGCCAAATTCCAGGCAAGAGGGGCCTTGGGATGGAGGTGGCAGAGCCAAGGAAGCTGAGCACTGTGTCCAAGCTGTCTGTGCAGAGAGGATATCACAGGAGAAAGGCTGGCAGCTTCTTGTGACCCTCTGCAAGGTCCTGACACTGGTGTCCAGTCCAAGGGGGAGTTCCCCACAGGGTCAGAGCACTTTGGGTCACGGGCTGCAGCCACTGATTTTTCATATCTTTGTTCTGCATCATTTCTGCTCTCCATCCTCCAACACCCACAGCTTAACCTGCACAGCAAAACTCATTTATCAGACCTTTTGCCTTAGCATCCCAACCCTTCCATAACTTGGGAAAAAGCTTTGATGTGAGGCTTTTGGCTCAGGCCCATTTTACATCAGCAGCTCATTGGAGAAAGGTTACAATAATCCACTCTTGAACCATAAACCTTCTCTGGGAGGCTGCAGGCCACAAGGAGAGGCTCCCAGCTCAAGCCATATATGAAAAATAAATGTCTTGGTGACACAGACAGAAGTTGCTGCAGTGGATATGACTGGCAACAATCTCTTCTTTGTGGGCCCCACAGCCCAGGGCTGTGAGGAGAGGAGGGTGATCAAGACCAGCTCAGTTTCCCAAAGGACACAACACAACCCAAACCTACTTATTTAGGATTGTTTGGAGCGTTAAAATATGGCAAAACCAGAAGAACAAAGCTGTGGTAATTACACTCAGTGGGATGTATTGTACTCAATTCAAATGTAATGGGAGCAGTGCTGGGTAAGTGCACACACAAGAACACTCCCTTCCTCCACACGCCCCTCATTCAAATGGATACTGCAGGCACAAAATATACTTTTCACCCAAATATATGCAACACTAGGATTATTTTTATTAGCTGAAATAAAGCAGCACCACACTGTGTGTGCAGCTACCTCTGCCAGACAGGGCAGATGCTAAAGCTACACAGACCCTCCTGCCCAGCCACAGCAGACTTTGGGAGGGAATTTCTAAAATATTTAAACTGTTTCAAATTTCTTTAGCTTTTGTGCGCCTTGGTTGAGATGGGATTATTATTTTTTTGAAAGTGTCTTTCCTGAGATCATTTACAGGCCTCTTAAATGAGAATTAAACCCCTATTACCTCCGAGATCAATACTGGATCCAGGCAGCTGTTAGAGCAGGGCTGCCCCAGACCTCAGGGCAGGAGGGGAGGGAAGGGCACAGGGAGCAATTGTCCTCAGAGGGCTCCAGGTCCCTGCAGGTACCACTGGAGCCAAGCCCATCACCCTTCAGAGGCAAAAATCCATTGGAGCAGGATCCCCTGATCCCCCTTCAGATTCACCTTTGGCTTTAAGAACACCTGAGCAGCCCAAATCTCCTCCTCCTTCTGTGTCTTTGCCTGGATCTCCCCCTTTCCAGCAGGGACAGATGATCTATTTTGAGTTTAGTTACTGCACGTGGGATTTATCACTGTTGTTGTCTCTCAGGCAGACTTTCCCCTGGCAGAATCTTGTCCCCTTTCCTGCCCTGGAGCAGGAGCATCCCAAGAAGGCTGAGAGCCTCTCCCTGCTCTGCATAATCAACCTCTGGAGCGGGCTGGGAGGCCGGAGGGGGCCGTACCAGACTTGCCATCGTCTCTGCTCTTTTTGCACCTTCTTTTCAGCCTCTCTCTCTCTTTTTCCCCTTACCAGCTTTGCTCCCATCTATGAAAAATCAGCAAATAAAAAGTTACATTAACCCCACCCTGACCTCTCCGACATAATACACTGAGGGCTGATGGGCTGCCTTTGGAGCTTCGCTGAAAAGCTGTCATTCCCTGGCATCCCAAGCACAGCCCAGGGAGCATTTACCCCATAATTAATATATTAAATGCATGAAAAATAGTTACACAGCTCCCCCCCCCCCCCCCCACCTGAGCTTTCCCCCTGCACACATATCCTGCCATCCTTCCCAGGGAAAAGGAGGGAAGCAAAAAAGAAAGGGGGGGAAAAAAAAAAAAGATAGATACAGCATGTGCACCATCAATATAAAAGCATCCCCTGAATGGCCATCATAAAAACTGTTCATAATTTTATAGCTTCATTCGTGCTGGAGCACCATAAAGGCAGGCCATATTTTTTACACTCAGGATGCCTCATAAAAAAAAAAAAAAAATCCTGAAAAGGAAGGAAGGAAACTTGGCAAGGGGGACATGGAAGCACAGCAGCGAAGCCATCAGCTCACCTGAGGAGAGCAGCTCAGGAAAAGGGGGTTGGAATTTGTCCTCTCTGACCTGTGAGGTTCTGAATCCCACTGAGGCCATCAGAGTAATTATTAATTGGGAAGTCTTTAGGCTTTTTTTCCCCCCCCCTCTTTTTCTCTTTTTGCTGACTGCATATTTGCCTTTTTAAAAGGATGATGGAAGGCCAGGGAGGCAGCCCTGCCCTCCAACTGTGTCCTTCAACTTTAAGTGGGCCAGCATCTTTTTTGGTGCTTTGAAATCCCCCTCCCCTTTCCCTCCACCTCCCCAAATGCAAAATTCATGAGCTGGAGCGTGGATTAACAAATAAATTATAATGAAGGCAAATGGGTGGCAATAAAAAATAATAATAATAAAAAAGGAGGCCTCACCTTCACGTGACAGAGGCTGAGCAATATAACAAACCAGCTCGTTTATTTTCACCCAAGCCTGTTCTCTGGCTTGGGAAGGTAGGATTTTAAAGCATTTTATCCTTTATTTCCTGTAATATATTTGGACAAGGTGGCTGTAAATCTGAGGCAAGAGGAGAAATCAAAGAGTGGCAGGAGAAGATGGGGGTCGAAGGGAAAGGAGCTGTGTTGGTTTGTGGATATGGCCCCTGAGCTTCTGTGATCCAGGGATTTAGAGCATTCACCTACACACCCCTGGCTGGCTGCTCCTGCCACGCTGCTGCTCCCAACGCTTCCAGCCTTTATTCTACAGCCAGGTGCTCATTTTGAGATGGAATAGGCGAAATAGCAGGGATGCCCCTTAAAAATGGGCACACAAGGCTTGTCACACTCATCAGCCATCCAGAGAAAATCAGAAATCAGCTGGTTTGTCTAATAAAGCAGAGCAGGTTTAAGAGAAACCCCTGGGTACCCAGCTCTTCACTCAGTTTCCTTCCTCCCAGAGCTGTATCACAAAAAGGAGGCTTTTCAACCACAGGAAAGTTTCAAAGCAAACTTCATTTCAATTTTCAGTCAATATTTGGCCACTTTCGTTTGGGCTTCATTTGTTTGTTTTGCAGGTTAGTTTTTTTCCACGGGTTTTTTTTTGTTTGTTTGTTTGTTTTAATAAATCAACACTGAAACCACCAACATCCTGCAAATAACCATTAATAACGCTTCAATATTTGGTCCCACATTAAGTTTTGTGGTTGAAGGAAGCTTAACAGAAATAAATAAAATAATAAAAATAAATAAATAAATGAAATAAATAAATGAAATAAATAAATAAATAAAATTTAAAATAAATAAATAAATGAAAAAGAAGGAAGAAAGAGCTACAGTTTTTTGCCCCATCCCTCTCCAGGTCCTTCCTTCAGCTGAGCTGGTCCCTCGTGCCCTAAATGTTGAGCAGAGTGGAAGAGATGAGACCTGAATCCCTTTGGACGTGGAGCTGGCAGGTTCTGGGCAATGCCTTGCAGGACCCCAAAAAGCATCAGGAGAGCTTCAGGGGCTTTGCCTGTGGTTGAGTTTGGGGGTTTTTTTGTTTTTTTTTTTCATCTGTACATGTCTGGCGTTTAAAAATAATTCCAAAATATTGGAGAAAACACAAAATTAACATTTATAATGGAAAAAAAAATATATGAGCAGAAGAAAAAAAAGCTCCTCTTTTCTTTACTTTGCCAAAAAGCTTCAGGAGAGCTTCAGGGGCTTTGCCTGTGGTCGAGTTTGGGGTGGTTTTTTTTCATCTGTACATGTCTGGAGTTTAAAAATAATTCCAAACTATTGGAGAAAACACAAAATTAACATTTATAATGGAAAAAAAAAATATATGAGCAGAAGAAAAAAAAGCTCCTCTTTTCTTTACTTTGCCAAAAAGCTTCAGGAGAGCTTCAGGGGCTTTCCCTGTGGTCGAGTTTGGGGTGGTTTTTTTTCATCTGTACATGTCTGGAGTTTAAAAATAATTCCAAACTATTGGAGAAAACACAAAATTAACATTTATAATGGAAAGAAAATTATGAGCAGAAGAAAAAAAGCTCCTCTTTTCTTTACTTTGCCAAAAAGCTTCAGGAGAGCTTCAGGGGCTTTGCCTGTGGTCGAGTTTGGGGTGGTTTTTTTTCATCTGTACATGTCTGGAGTTTAAAAATAATTCCAAACTATTGGAGAAAACACAAAATTAACATTTATAATGGAAAAAAAAAATATATGAGCAGAAGAAAAAAAGCTCCTCTTTTCTTTACTTTGCCAATCCGAGCCGTGGTTATGCCAACGTGGGGCTCCTGGGAAGAGAACCAAGAGCCCCAAAGCAGCCCCGAGGAGGTGCCAGCCCAGCTGGAAGCGCTGCCTTCGGGAGCCCTGCCCCTGGAATTGCGGCTGCCGAGCTGCCAGAGCCCGGCCTCATTTGTCTCTTTCATGTTTATTCATGGGAGCTGTGACGGGCTCCGGCTCCGTTCGGGAGGTGCCAGCAGGTGGCCTAATAGTGGGAATTAGCGAGGCACAGAGCCGCGCTGGGGCTGCCTAATGCTGCCGGGATTAAGGCAGGCTCAGAAATGAATAAAGCTTCTTCGAGGGGAAAGAATAACAGCGAGGGGATGAAGAGGAGTAGGAGGAACCGAGGGGGAGCCCGGTGTGCTGCACTCAGCCCGGCCGAGGCTCAGTTATGGGAAAGTGTTCCTGTTCCTGCCCCATGGGACAGAGGAACGTCCTGCGGCCAAAAATCCCCGAGGTCACCTCTCCGTCCCATCTGGTGTCCTGCAGGTGCCACAGCCAGCACAGCATCTCCTCAGGGTCACTCCTGGAGAGAGGTGGGAGAGGTTTCCTGCGCTGTGTGCGAGGCACCAGCAGCTCCTGGGACACAGGAGCCCAGATCTCTGCCAGCCTCAGCTCCTGGTGCTGCCTCTCCACCTCTGCTTTTCCAGCACCATTTCAGCCCCCAGGCAGCCTCTGGGAACGTTTAACTCCTTGGGAAAGGAGGGCAGTGGACTCGAGGTGATTTTGCTGCACAACACCAAGGCTTTCCACAGCCTTTCAGCTGCTCTTTGGAAATCAGGGGAGAGGAACGAGCACTGCCCTGCCGTGCCCATCCGTGTCACCCCGTCCTGCCCGGGATTTTCTCAGCTAGCAGCCCTACAAATAGCAGGAAGAGGAGCTTTGTTTCTTATGCTCATAATTTTTTTTCCATTATGAATGTTAATTTTGTGTTTTCTCCGATAGTTTGGAATTGGTTTTAAATGCCAGACATGTACAGGTGAAAAAAAAAAAACCAAAAAAAAACCAAACAACAAAAAAACCACAGGCAAAGCCCCTTTCCTCTCCTTCCTGTTTCCTGCAAATAGGAATCACACACACAGACACATCCCACCAAACACACACAATCCCTGCCTAGCACTGCAAACTCCTCTGCCTTATTCCCTCTTTATGAACTAGGTACCCAGTTGTTGGGTTTTTTTTCCCCTTTTGGAATTTTAAACAGCTTTCACACCTGGCCTGACAAAGGTTCCAGGTAAATTACCGAAAAAAAGCACTGACTAATTTGAAAAAATATTTAAGAAACTCCAAGTTCCCTGCCTTTTTTACTATCCTCTGCTCCATAATTACATTGCAGTGCCTGATATTTTCATGGAACATTAACCGAAGTCAGGTGACTGCCCCCTTACAGTCTACGCCTATCCGTTACCCATAAGACCCCCATGGACCTTGACATTATTAATAGTCCTATTCATTAAGTATTACTCTTGTAGAATGAGTAGCATAATATTGGCCTGGAGATAGGAACAGGCAGAAGGAATAAGTCAAATTAATTTTCCGCAGCAAACGCCCCGATTCTGTAAATGACATTCTATACTGTTAGCATTTTAAATGTGACACAAATGGCAGGAGATACAATTTGAAAGCAAAATAGTAGAAGACATGGCTCAGGGTGTAATGTGCTGCATAAAAATCCAATAACATCAGTTACATGAAGGAAGGGAATGAACCAACCCGATGGAGGGTTTTAATTTGCATTTGTTTAAAATGGCAGGTAAGGGAGCCAGAGGAGGGAGCAGCTCCCCGATTGGGGTTTTCCCCCTTCTGCTTGGGATGAGGGTGCAGGAGAGCTCAGAGCCATTGTCACACCTTCCTGCCACCTCCACTGCTCTGCTCTGAAGGTAAATCCCATCTCAGGGGCTCCATGCAAACCCAGGAGGAGCCTGCAAGCTCAGCCTGCCGTGTCTCAAGTCCCTGCAGACAGCTCAGCTTGAGCTGCAGCTTCCCCAGGGAAAGGATGGAAAATGTCTCCACTGGAAGGGTTATTATCAAGCACTGGCCCAGGCTGCCCTTGGAGTGGTGGGGTCCCCATCCCTGGAAAGGTTGAAAAGATGTGGCACCAGGAGCACGGTTCAGTGGTGGCCTTGGCAGTGCTGGGTTGGTGGTTGAATTTGATATTAAAGATCTTTTCCAAGTGAGATTATTCCAGGGCAGAGTGAGTGCCACGTGCTCCATGGCATCCCCTGGGTCTCCATGCTCTGCCAGAGAGCTGCTCTGAGGCTCAGGATTTGGACATGGATGATCCCCATGGGACCCTCCCAGCTCAGGATAGTCCCTGAGCTGGTGAATACCTGATCTCCAGCACCTCCTTCTCCAAAGCCACACACCCAGCTCCTCTGGGCTTCTCTGGAGCTGGGAGAGATGGGCCAAACCCAGCCAAGCCCAGGCACTTCAGGGGGTGGTTCAAACCCAGAGCTAAAAGCAATCTTTTGAGAAAATGTTGCCAACTTGGCAGTGATACAAATCAAACTCTCAGATCTACAGCCCCCAACAGCTGCCCAGAGGATGAAAGGGGCTGAAATTCAACACCAGTGCTGAATCCTGGGCTTTCAGCCTTTTTTCTCAATAATTTTTTAATATCTAAAGGCATCTGTTCTGGGGGAGGTACAGGAATGCAGCTCTCCAAGCCCTTTTGCATTTTTCTTCGTTCCCTTTTCCCTTCATTTCCTTCCTTACAAAGTTCACTGTACCAAGGCTGCAGACCACCAGACAGGAGAGATCTGATCAGGAAAATAAAAAAGAAAAAACCAAAGCCTGACCTCCATTAGTTTTACTTAGGGTAAAGCCCTGCGCTGTAGTTTATTTATTAACAACATAAAAAGACACTGCCTAGAGAACATAGAATAAATACACATAATTTCCCCAGAAAGAGCATTGAGCTGGCTTCCTGAGGGGAAAAAACTATCACTTAATTGAAGCAAGAAATGTTCAATCCAATAATCTATAATTAGATATTTTATGGAATATGTTACCTAGAGATGTTTATTTATAAAATGTTTCCATCAATAATAAGTTGTTGGGAGGGGGAGAGAAGGTCCTTTCCTTGGCTGTGGGTGTTTATGTTGGAGGGGATTTCATGGGCAGTAAAGGAGGCTCTTCCTGCAGCTCAGGATCCTCCCTCAGCACCACCAGGTGCCCAAGACACAGGAGCATCACAGAGAGAGCTCGGGGGTCTGGGGAACAGAAGCTTCCAGCCATGGAAAGGACAGGAAAATGCTTTTTATTTTTTTTTTTTTTGGGAGGTGTCCCTGCCCATGGCAGGGTTTGGAAGTAGATGATCTTTGGCCCCTTCTGACCCAAACCAGTCTGGGATTCTATGCTGAAAATCACCTCAAAATAAAGAGATGAAATACAAGTTTCTAGGACCAGGCCTGGAAGAGGTGTGGACACCTGAGAGCCATCTCTGGAGCCACAACCTATGACACTGTCATTTCAAACCCATTAAACTCCCTCAAACACCCTTGTTCTCATATTCACACACTCCCAGCACACACTGGGCAGTTCACAGAGGGGATGTCAGCAAATATTTGAGCGCTGCTCTCATCAAACCAGCAGGACTTCAACGTTGGGCAGAGGAGGAGAAGATGCCTCCAAGAGTCCCACAAACCCCACAGCCCCAGATGACACACACAGCCTCCACTCACACCTTCCCACTGCTGTTTGTCCTCCAGACAAATCATTATTTCTGCCAGTTGCAACCCTACTGCCATTCTTATTACAAAGGCAATTTCTCCTCTCCCTTTAATTTGGGGTTGCTCAGTGCTCCAGCTACTTCTGCAGTGTGGCAAACTGTAAATTGTGTTTGAAACTACAAAGTGCAGAATAAAGCAACTGATTGAAGCAGTAAAAAGGAAAAAGAAAAGAGCAAATGCAGGTTGGTGGAAGGGCTGTAGAAAAGATTCTTCATTCATCAAGGTAACAAGATTTGGGAGGGAATATACATGTCAGAGATGAAATGCAGGTGATAATTAACACGTATCCTACACCAGACAATGCTGTGGTATAGAAATACCTGGGCAGAGCTGTCCGGTGACTTCCAAAAATATCAGACTAAACAAGCTTTGTTATAATCTCCAGCAGTTCATAGGATATTAACAGGTTGTGACAAGAAAAACGCTCTGTCCAGAAATGGTGAATTTGCACAGATATTCAGAACAGGGAGGCACTAACGACAGCAAACGCTCGTGACCTTTTTTTCTCTTTTTGTCCTAAAAACACAGTGGGAAGTGCTGGTGCAGAGAGCGTTTACATTTGCTCAAAAACTGCCTACGAAGGGCTTGTTTGCCCTTGCTGCCTCTGTCCCAGGCAGCTCCCGTGGAGCAAGCAGGGTGTGCGCTGTCATTGCAGGGACAGGGGACACCGGAGCCCAGCTCAGCGCGGGCAGCGCGAACAAAGCCTGAGCGCCGCCGAACCCGGGCTGCCCTCGCCCCGTCTGTGCCACGGGAACGAGCAATTCCAGCCCTCGGCTGGGGTTTGGTGACCGAAGCAGCGTTTTTGGGGTGCCAGGGAGGTGACACAAAGCACGCACAAAGCTCTCAGCCCCAGAGCGGGCGCTGAGCGCAGGGCAGGGAGCTGCCCCGGCGTGGAGGCAAAGGAAAAAAGGAAAAAAGCCATTTTCCAGAGAAATGCGTTGTCTGGCACTTTGGGAAGGTGCCACCTGCAGCCATCACCAGCACACTGGGGCTGCCCGGCCCCTCTCCTCGTCCCCATCCAGTGCGAGGCGAGAGCTCGGCCAGCGCCGATCCATCAGCGGTGTTTACACTTGGCTCCCTCGCTCTGCCACGAGCAGGAAATGGGGGGAAAATTATAATAATATCACAAATGAAATTGAATGAGTAACAACATTTTCTAAGAACAGAATAAATACAGTTGGTGGCGCCTTTTTTTTTTTTTCCAATTTAGTATTGTTTAATATGCATTTAATCAACCCATTCAGTATTATAGAGTCTATGTACCGTGACACCCTCCTATGCCACAGAGGAAGCATTCATAGGCCATTAGGCTAAAGTAATATGTATGAGGAACCACTTTTCCCCAGGGTGTAGTAACTATTTTTGCTCCCCAGTCGTCCCCATTAAATCATTAAACCTCATGACTATGCTTTCTGAACTCTACCCTGATCTTTAAAAAGCAGAACATTAAAGGGCAACTGTCACCCTCCATTGCACAGGCCTTGTGTTTTATATATTCAAAGCATTAAGCCTTTTGTCAGTCTATACATCATAAGCACTGGAAGAGTGTATGCACAAACAGGAAATGTTTATAACTGATGTCCCTTTTATAGTGGATGTGCGAATGGGCAGGATAAAAAAGCTGAGGCTCGGCTATTTTATGGAAACTGAAGCAACGTGATTTTCCCCAGCTGCTTGCAATAAAACCATCTCCCTTACTTATCTTTATGTGGCCAGTTGCAGGAGAAAAGAGCAGCAGAGTAGCACAGGCAGAGAGTTGGAGGAGTTGTCAACTTTGGACTTGCAGATCCCATTTCCCTCCTTCATGGCAAAAGTTTTATTGGAGAGCAGACAGAGAATCTACTGAGAGATGGTTGGGCTGGGCTTACAGAGATTCTCCCAGCTCCCAGACGTCTCTTTAAATGTGCCACTGCTGAAATGCAGCCACCTCTGGGAGGAAGGAGGAGGTGAACAAAGAATGAGGGTGCAGCCACCTCTACCACATCCCTGAGAGCTCAGTACTGCTCACTCCTCTTGAAGGGTTTTAAAAAACCTTCCCCAGCAAACTCTTTGCCATCTCCACCTTGCTCCTCTTCACACTGGGGGCTGCAGGTACAAGGAACAAGGAGAGGTGTCAGCCTGAGCTCTGCGCTTTGCACAGCTGGAAAAAGCCTGGGGGACCATTCCCAGCTCCCTCACAGGGCAGGGCTCTCTGCTGCCTTGTGCCTTGCAGCTCCCACCTCGCTGTTGAGAAAGCAAATAATGTTTCCTATGGCACGTGCTCAGAGCAAGGTGATTCTGCTCAGGCTTCTGGAATTCTCTCCTGGGTTTCTGGGGAGTAAGGTGCTGCAGAAACCCTTGTGTGGACTTTGATGAAGATTTTGGGCAAGCCACCTCCCAGCACCTGTGTCCTGCCCTGTGTGTCCTCCCAGTATGACAACTGAGCTTTACAGACCAGGAATACCCTCATGAGGAAATTGGGAAACAATGAGCACAGGGCAGAGCTTTGCCAGGGCTTTTAGCACTTGGGCAAGGGGGCACAGAAAACAACCCCTAGGAAAAGGTTTCTGAGATGGACACAGCAGCAACCCCAGAAAAGAAAATTAGGAAATACCTTTCAGAGCAGGGAGAAAGAGATCAAAACAAAGGTTAAGGTCAGGTGAGGGGCAAAGGAGAAACACAGCTCCATGTTCTTTGTCCTGTGTTACACAGGTAGCACTGCACAGCTCCAACACCCACCTCAGCTCCTTCCCCCAGCACCACGTCCCCTCCCCATCCCTGGGCAGCTGAGGACACCTCCCAGTTACCCGCAGATCCCTTGTAAAACAACAGGGAATGTTAGCTTAACATGACTTGGGGAGCGATAGCGGGGCTCGCAAAATGTCACAGCTTTCATGCTGTATGTTAACTTCCCAGCCAGTGGTATCAATCTGCAGCAAAACACAGTTATTTCATCATGACATCAGTTCACCTTTAAAGGCATATGGTAAAGCCTGCTTTGTGGCTTGCAGCAGATGAGCTTCCTATAATTACAATTTGAACTGTTCCACAGGCAGCTCTATAGATAGTGGATCAGTGATTAAAGTTGAAATCACAGGGTAAGTAGTTCTGTGACACCGTGAGTCACAACAATCATCAAAGACTCGACTCTGGTTTCTGATGAAGTGGAGATAGTGCAGTGATTCAAGTAGGGGACTGAGACTCAAGTGCTGCTACTTGGAGGCAGGAAAAGAGCAGACACATTCTTGAGGAAGATACTCAGTGCGTGCTATTGACTGGCCCCAAGCAAATCTTTAACCCTGCGTCTGGGAGAGAGCATGACTGTGCATCTCATTGCGGCGGGGCCGGTGTCACACCTGAGGATCACAGGCTCCGCTTAAACATTCCTGCTGCCGATTCCCGCTTTGATTTCAGGAATAATGCATGCCGGGCGCAGGGCTGCCGGCACTGCCGGGACTCGGCAGCAGGCTGAGGTGTGCGTTTGTTTTTCCCTACAGAGCTTTCCTGCTCGCCGAGAATGCCGGCAGCACGGGAGGGAAAGAAATGTGCGCTCACACCGCTGTCCCCCCGGCCGACCCTCAGAAGGAAGGGTTTTGTTTATTAGTATTATTTTAAACGTGCAAGAGGCCAGCCCCTGCTCTATCGGCAAGGAACGGAGAAAATCCTGCCCCTCCTGGAAGATAACGGGCTAAAGCATTCCCTTTCCCAAGTGTATCTCCATTAAACTTGGGTGAAGCTGATGCCGAGATAATTTTGGTCCAGGAAAAAAAAAAAAAATCAATGGGTTGAAATTTGTATGAAATAACCCACAATGGAATTGCCACAGCAAAAAACCACCCCATGCAGATAAGAATTAACTTAATTCCCAGCAGAGAGGAGTCTCACTCGCACACGGAGTAAAATGAATTTTAGCGCCTGCAAGGAATTGGGTGCTTTCTCTCTCAGGCTGTAAAATCTGCTCCTTTTCAGCCCTACACATTCCTACTGCAGGAATGCACAAATCCAGGTGCTGAAGAACTTTTACCGGCCGTAAAAAGGAGGAGAAGGATAAACTGAGGTGCTGAGGGATGTTACACCCATGGCTCGGGTGACAGCAAGCGTCACAGCAGTGTCCCAGCCCAGGCGGCACCGGATTGTGCCGTGTCCCTGGGGAAAAGACCGGGAGAGGGTCAGAGGACCATTCCAAAGGACCATTCCAAAGGACCATTCCAAAGGACCATTCCAGAGCGGGAACCTGCGCTTTCACGGTGAGCCAAACCCTGCAGCCAGCCCGCAGAACCGATTTTGAAGGGGAATCGCTTTCTTTCCTATTGCTCTGAAGGATGAAAAACACTTCACGTGGCACGGGGAGGGGGAGGAACGGCCCGAGGAGCTCCAAAGCCACCAAAAGCTGCTCCTCGGAAGGTCCCGGCTCACTGCGGGCTGCCGGCCACCGCCAGGGTGCGGGGCACAGGCAGGGACGGACTGACGGACGGACAGATGGATGCACAGAGCCAGCCAGAGGCTGGGACACAGCCCCATGGCCAGCACGGCTGCTGCACTCGGAGGAACCGGCAGGATTTGGGGAGCAGTCAGCCCGGCTGGGAAAAAATCTGCTCCCCACACCAGCGTGCCTTGCCCTGGCTTGGTCCCCATCCCGCCGGGTGCAGAGCAGGGTTGGAGCCTCTGAAAGGAGGTGACCAGCCCTGTCCAGCTGTCCCACCTCACCAGGTGCCTCTTCAGACAGCTCGACAGCTTGTGGCTTTAAGGGTTGTATGCAAGATTTTTGGGAATGTCTGCGCTGTACACTGGTGTGGGGAGGGGCTGGCAGAAGGAAGAGGGAAGAAGAGAGAATGAATGTGACCCAGGTGACAAGGAGATCCTGGCAAGACAATGTCGCCCTGGGGGCTTGAATCCACCCAACACTCAGACCACAGCAAAGCCCTTAGCGCAGGAATTGGAGATGCTGAGGAATTTACCACGAGGTTTGGTCCTAACTATATGGTGCTCGTTTTAAGTGGATAAACCAAGGTAAATACATGAACTTGCCTGGGAAAAGGACAAGGTTATTTCCCACAGGACATTTTGGAGCATATATTTATAGGATTTTCAGAAACACAACCCCTGACACTTTCTTTCCCCATTTTCCTTGTCCCCCCGCAGAAATTCTCAGCAGGGTTTGGTTTTCAGCTGGAGATTCAGGACCCAGCAGCCTGGCTGAAGGCCAGCACCCAGCACGGAGCATCCACTGCTGGAATCCTCTGTGTGTGGCTGAGCAGGGAAGGGTTAAGCCCAGGGCACCTCCAGCACAGTGCAGCAGAAAGGTCCTTCCCAAGGCTGCAGGAACAAAGCAGCCATCAGTCTATATTTGCCCTTTGCCCTTGGATCATTTATGACTTATTCTTCACCTCCGATGACCACCGCAGCAAGCTTTCAATCTCTTGCTCTCTAGCCTGCAGCAAGGGCTCTCCCTGCCCCCCTTTCAAAATCACACCATTTGCAATTAAAAGCGACTGCCTGAAGGAGGTCTGAGCAAGTCTTCCCTCGCCCCTTTGTGCCCTTTGCCTTGCAGAGACCCGACTTCAGGCGTGATATCACACCAGGGCCGGGATGAGGTGGTGCTTCTGTCGTGTCAGGATGTGGGGAGCAGGGAAATGGAGGCACCTTGCTAGACTGCGGCTTAGAGCCCACCCTGCATTAGAGAAAAGCTCTGCAGGTGAGGTGCTGGTCGGACACAAAGCCTCTCTCCTGTAAGAGCACACACACACACAACCAGGAGCTGCTGGGGCTACACCAGATGGGTGTCACTCAGGACAGCCTGGAGCTGTTCTCTCAGCCCAAAGCATTTTCTTCATTTCACAGCCACGTCCTCTCCTACTTCACTCAGAAATATCTCTCTGATGTAAATATACAACGTAATCCTGAAAATAAAGAGGGAAGCGTTCCTTGCTCCGAGACACCTTTATCAGGACTTCAAACAGCTCCTGGGAAGCAACACCCAAGTGTTCAGGAGTGAGACCCTGCAGGCCTTCCCTGCTCCCAGTCATGTCTGTGGAGAGCTAAGGAGGGGCAGGCTGAATGCTGCCCTCAGATGTGTGCTGGGCTCAGCACTCTGTGGTGGACACTGGAGCTCAGCCCCAGGGGCTGTGGCCACCCCTGAATGCATTCCTGGGGCAGGAGGGGAAGCTGAGCACCAGGCTCTGCTCCTCCCCTTTGCCAGCATCAGGAGGGACAAGGTGGAGAGTTCTGCTCCCCTTGCAGTTATCCCCAGGGGCCCAGTGAGGACACAAACCCAGCCCAAAACGCTCAATGAGATCAGAGCACACTGATCCATCTCTCATGGTCAGAAGGAAAAGGTGAGTGGATTTTTATTCTTTTAGTGCCTCCAGCACTGCCTTTCCCTTGTTTGTTTTTCAAAGGCCAAGGTCAATGCTACACCCTGGCTGGCCAAACCCAAGGACAGCCCTGTTCCTCTCCCTCACAGATTTTTGGGAACACAAGCCACTGACAAACCTCTCCTCTTCAGAGTCCAATCCTCCTCAACCTCTCCAACTCACCCTGAAGTCAACTAAATCCAGAAGGGCTGATAGTATCAAGGGATGAGCCAAAAAGTCAATTAGCCTTCAAAATCCTTTCCAAAAACAAAACAAAGGTGAGAAATAGACCCACATTGGACCTACAGCACTTGGTAGAGCCTCATCACAGGATAATTAGATTATTTTCGTCTACACTCAGTAGGTTTGCACAACTCAGCAGCAGTTTGAGACCCTCTTTTCATCCGTGGCAGTGGGCAGGGGAGAGGAGGAGGAG
This sequence comes from Phylloscopus whistleri, assembly GCA_017589585.1. Lineage (NCBI taxonomy): Eukaryota > Metazoa > Chordata > Aves > Passeriformes > Phylloscopidae > Phylloscopus > Phylloscopus whistleri. Next base: position 736,689 of record JADMLD010000978.1, on the reverse strand, counting down.
GGGTGCAGGCTGCAGGGCTGTTTGTGCAGGGAGAAACCTGTGCATGCAATGCAACAGCACTCGGCTCCTCCTCCCTCCCCCTCCCTCCCTCCCTCCCTCCCTCCCGTCGCAGTCGCTTGGTGCTTGGTGGGGAACTGCAGCTCTGGATACACCAAAGGGATTCCAGGATTGTTCCAGCTTTATGTCTTTGTAGGAACTCTCCTTTTCCCTCTCGTGCAAAGACTTGGCTCCTCCAGCTCGAAGCACTCAGACTTGCAATATAAAATATGCTTATTTTTTCCCCAGCCAAGCAAAAAGAAAATGCTGCTATTTTCTGCTGCGGTTTTGTTTCCTTTTTTTTTTTTTCTATTTTATTTTATTAAAAAGCCACTTCCCTCAGCTTTAACTAGCTAATTTTCCTGCAGAAACAGTACATTTCTTTTATGTGTTAATTTTTCTTCCTCTATTTGCACTTCACAGCATGTAGTGACATGCCAGGCATTGAAGAACAAGCCTCTTCCACTTTTTTTTCTGGGATGACAAATATTCCTGGTGCAGAAGACCAAAATGCATCTGTGAATTCAGCTATATTTGTGCATTTTGCAGGAAGAGGCTTCTCCTAATGATGCAATTTTCACTAATATAATTCAATTCATCTCGTGTTAACCTTTTTCCAGACAGGTTTAGCAGGGAAGTTTTTTGCTTTGGAGTCTTGCGGGGAGCCTTTCATCCAAACCATGACCCACACCTCCCAATAAAAGGTTGGTCAGCCAAGTTCTCACACATTTTGTTTCATAAACTCAAGATGTTTGGGGAATAAAGGGTTTTTTTTTCCCAAAATATCCATCTAGGTAGTAATTTGTTTTATCAGAGCTGTCGAAGTGAAACACATGAAAATTCCCAGATACCAGAAGGGTCAGTTCCTGCCAGCACCACCACAAATAACCCAAGAGGGGCCCTGCTGGACTGGCACAGCTATTTGGATATAAGAAAGCCCCCCAAAACTGCAAGTGGAGGTGAAAAGGAGACTGGAACATGACAGCAAACATCTCAAACCCCTTTAACCTGGGCTGCCATAAACAATTCCACCAAACACACCATTCACCCTTTTGTTAGACGAGGGCTCCACTTCTCCCTGCTGCACATCACACGCTCAGCCCACTCAGCAAAACATCTCCATTCACAAGTTCATAACAAACAACCCCATCATTAACCTCATCCCCCAAAATCTCAGCTCCACTTGCCAGGTATGACATCTGCCCCTCCTGTGGGTTCAGAAGAACAACAGCTTCAAGTCATCAAGAGCCAGAGCTGGGCTCAAACTGAAAAAATGACCCCAAATAAGGGGGTTTTTTATCCCCTTCCCGAGCTGTCTCCTTGTCTGAGCCTAAAATTCTCCATGTCCAAACCCAAGCCACCACAGACACCAATGGGAACTGCCCAGGTCCCCCTGCAGAGCAACCATTGCTCACTAAAATACCACCCCACACCGTGGCACCGAGAGAGGACAAAGCACCACAGGGTTTGTCCCCTTCCTTTGCAATCTCTTCCCCCAGGAAGGCTGTGCTGGCCTTGCAGCCTGTCCCCAGCACTGCTGCTGAGAGCTTCAGACCCTCAGCATCCCCCTGCCCTGTCCTTCAGCATCCCCCTGCCCTGTCCCTGAGCATCCCCTCTGTCCCTGGGCATTCCCCTGTCCTGTCCCTGCCCCTCAGCACCATCCTTGCCCCTTCCCTGGTGTTGCAGGAGGATTTTTGCCTCTGGAATGTGAAGACAACTTTGCTTCCCCAGGCCCCAGTTTGCTGAGTACCAACATTTGCCTTCCCCTCTCCTCTGCTGACAACTGTTAATTTTGTCACATCAGCCACTTTCGTGGATTTCTCTTTGCTCCTCTGCTCCAGCCATTGTAGCTCGATAATAAATCAACAGCCTGGAGGCTTCACGTGCAGTGCAAAGGCCTTTGTGGTGCACGTGAAGATGGGAATCTTTACATTTTTAAGTAGGACTTTGTCACATTCAGGAGGGGTAATAAAAAAATTTACATTTTGACTTTCAGGAGGAAAGCGTGGTGGGAAGATGCTGCTGTTGGAGCTTGCCCAGGGTGCTCGCCATGCCTCAGGGCCCACCGAGGTCACACTGCACTCCCCAGCCAGCACCTCAGCTCTGCCAGGCAAGAAAAGGGTTTGCAACCTTCCCTGAGGATGCGGAGAGCAGCCCTTGCAGGTGATGCCGGGTCTGACTGGATCTTCCTGCTGTGTCTCCCTTTGGAGTTTACACACCCCCTGCACAGGGAGAACAGCAGGACTCACCCTCCAAGGCAAATCCTCCTGCAGGTGCACCACTCCATGGAATTCCATAGCCTGAGATAAGCGTTTATCTCTATACACACAAATCCACCTCCCTAAGCGGGAGCAGAACAAAGCACTCCCAGCTCGGGCAGCGCCGAGGCCCAAAGCTGGCACATGTCAGTGCGTGAGCCACCAGGCAGCACTTCCCTGCAACTCCTCCCAGGACCATGTCAGACAGCCTTGGCATCCCGAAGGGCACAGACACCGTTCGTTCCCTGCCTCGCAGCAGGCGGAGGGAGCCGCGCCCGCTCGCAGATGGCAGCAGCGCCTCGGAACCGCCGGCGGCACCGAGGGGCAGCTTCCTTCCCCCGGCCCTGCCCCGGGACAGCCCCGGCCGAGGGCACCAAACCAGCCGGCAGAAGCCTCTCCGCGGCCAGCAGCCCGTGTAAAACGGGGCAGCTGCTTCCGTGCTCCCGCTAAAAGGACTCTAGAGGCGTTCTGAGGTGCGGCGCGGGGCCAGGGCTGCCCGGGGCCAGGGCTGGCGGCCACCGAGCCGGCACGGCCACCGTGTGCCAGGCCAGCACAGCCAGCCGGGGCCGCGGCGGAGCGGGACAAACGCTTCCCAAGGCCTCTCCTCTCTGCAGAGAGCTGTCGGGGAGAGCCTCCCCGAGAAGGAGAGGAGCCCGGCGTTCAGCGCTCCTTGTCCCTTTCCTGCCGTTCCCTTCCGCGCCCGGCTCGCAGGCCCGCAGATGCCAAGGGTCCTTGCGGTGCGCGCAGGCAATCTGTCCTTCCGTGAACCCTGCCAGCTCCCGCTGGAGATGGAGAGTGTACCTTGGAGCCAGGCAGGGCAAGGGAGGCGGCAGCCTCCTCCTGCCCTGTGGATGATAACCTCGCATGCATATTATTTCCCACCATAATCCTACTGTTTTTAATTAGTGCGCTGTAAAAGGAAGAAGCACCACATCTCCAAGGGGAAAAGGAGGAGGGAAGAGGGGAGGGAAGAAAAAAGAAAAAAATAAAAACCAGCACAGAGGATTCTGTCCAACTTTTCCAAAAGCTGAATAGATTTTTAAATGGGGTTATTAACACCACCTATGAATTATTTTAGGGACCTAATTATAAAAAACAAAACCCAGTTAATTAGGTTTCCTGAACTCGCCTTGACATAGGTGAAACAAGATCTCTAAATGCAGGAGGATTGAAAAGCGAATCACTTCAAACAAAGAATCAATGAGTATTATTGCAGAACCAATTGAACAATTACTTCTTTAATTGTTGGCACCCCGCTACCTTCACTTAACAGGATGGATCAGCACAGTTACTTAACCTCCTCCAGTAACTAAAAGTACTGCTGGAGCCCAAAGAGGCGGCTGCGCCCGGGAGGAAGCGCTGGAGGTGAATTCCGTGGGGCTGCGCTGCCCCTCGGGGTCTGATCCGAGAGGTGACACGGAGCTCGCCCCGCACCTCGGACAAGGTGAGTGCTTCTTGCAGGGCGTGCACGACCGAGTGCTGCTCCCCTCCTCGCCAGCCCGGAGCTGCGGGGGGATTTCAGCGCTGCTGCGGGTGAAACCAAACACACGCACACCCCAAAGCGCTGGGGAAAGCCCAGCCTGGAGCCTTGCTACACATTCACCGCCCCCAAAGGCGAGAGCAAGCCATGCCCGGGGGCTGGAGGGGGCGCTGGGATGGCAGAGCTCCGCTGGCACCGTCCCTCCGCCTCCTGCGGGAGCTCCCAGCGTGTGCCGGCACATCCCCGCGGCCAAAGGCAGCGCCGGCGGCGGAGAGCGAGCGGAGATGGCCGAGCGCCCTCTGATGTTGTCAGCCCGGGGGGGGACAGGGGGCCGGGGGCAGCGGCGGAGCCCGGCCCCGGCTGCCAGCAGCCCTCTCCCTCCTTGGGCTCGCCCTGCCCGCCGCAGCAGCCCTGTGTCTCTGCCCGAGGACGCTGCCCGGCTGAACTGATGCACCGAGGCTGATGCACCGAGGGCTGAGCCCTGTCTGTGCCCTGCCGAGAGCACAGCGGAGCCTCCTGCAGCCTGCTCAGCAAAGTATTCCCCGAGCCGGAGCTAAAACCCAGCTACAGGCAGCGTGAGACACAAAAATAAATCCCAGCCACGCAGGCTGGGGGTCCCGGGGAAGCTCCTGCTCCACATCACACAGAAATCACTGTGCGTGAGCCTAAACTGTGCATGAACCTGAGCTCCCCTCATTACATGAATGATGGGGCAAGTGCAAACCCCATCGAGAGATGGATCAAAAGCCCCAGCCTGCACAAATTGTTTGCCAGCAACCAAAATTTGGAGCTGCCAAGAGCTCTGAGCACAGCCGGACAGCAAAAGGGCTGCTGGTACCTCTTGTGCCCCACGGCCAGCCCCTCCAGCCATGGCAAATAACACAAAAGTGCTATTGAACAAGTCAATAAAATGCTCAAAATACAGAGGTAATCTTTTCTATCGGCAGCTATTGCTGGAAACTAGGCTGGCAGTTATCAGGGTATAAACACAGCTTGGGAATGAAGGTAATAACAATGGAATACACTTTCCTCTAGGTTTAAAAAAAAAAATAAAAATCCCATTTTAGTATAGAGAAGTGAGCATTTCTGCGCTCAGGACACAGAGAGCAGATAACGGGGAAGCAGCCAGCGCAGGGCGTGTGTGTTTAATGCTCCCGAGTTAATCTGAGCTCGGGAGATTGGGTGGCAGAACCTCGGCCCTGCGGAGGTGAGCGCTGCAGGCGATCACTGCTCGCGGCCGTTGTTTCAGGCACGGAACGTTTCACCCTCCCGCGGCACTTTTCACCTCAGGTGACTTCCCAAAGTACATCATTTCGCAGCCGTGCAAGCGCCGGCTCTCCTGTATATTAACAAACGCTGCCTCCCGCCCCACATGGCAAAGGAGATGACAAATGCAATAACCCCTCGACGGTGGGAGCAAACAGCACACAGCAGGTGGATATTGTAGAGAATAAAAGTAAAGAGAGAGGGTGTTTCTGGACCCACGTAAGTAGGCTAACCCCCAAAAAAAACTTCAAGGCAAAAAAAAAATAAATTATTAAGTCGAACTCAGTCACTCAGGTGTCACCAACAGCTCATTTGCAAACAGCCACTTGAGGCCAAAGGAAAACAAAAAGATGAAAATCGGGATGCTTGGTTTGGCGGCACAGCAACAACTGCCTGACCCAAACTCCACCACAGCAAGTGAGAATGGGTTTGCAAAGGCTCGGGAGCCCCAGCAGAAACACTAAAAATGGGTTTGAGAGCCTTCTCCTTGGCCTTCAAGTACTGCCAAAAACCTCCAGCAGTGACTCCATACAGGGGTATTTTGATTTTTCTTCTCTAAAAACTTAAGTGCAATAGCTCCTATTTCATCCACTGCAATCTAAGTTCTAGTTTTTCATAAAAAGACTATGTTTGAAAATTGAGATAACACAGATATCAAGATTGACACTTCATATAAAGTACTGATAGCCACAAATCAGACCAGAAACACTGTATTTCATCTTTAAAAGCAGAAGCAATTAGAAAAAAACTCTGAATTTATTTTTCTTACATGCTGCTTTCCTTATAGGAAAAAAATCCCTAATTTTGACCACTTTATTTATAAGCATGTTTGAAGTCAGCTGTCTTTAGCAGACAATTTGCTCTCACAAGAGCCCAGTCCTTAAGAGGTACCACCTATTTAATTTTGAGATTAACCTCTTAGAGCCACGATTCGATGTGGCACAACAGAGCACCTGAAACCAGAGCAGCTGCCACTCTCCTCAATTTACCAACACGCCACTTGTGTTTTTAATTAAAACCTGGGCTTCTCAGGCTTGTTACCATTTATTTTCGAGGCCCTTGGCTTCTGTGCCCTTTGCTGAAGGGGGAACTGTGGGGTGGCTGTGCCGGGGTGCTGCTGGGTGTCCCTGATCCGTGTCAGTGCTGCTCGGCTGATGAAGGCAGTGGAGGAGGAGGAAAGGTGGTTGGCAGACGAGCTGATTTTCACCAGCGTGGGGCAAACCCAAGCCCGCCCTGGGTGAGTTATTCTGAGCTCTTGTCAGCCACCAGCCTCTCCCATAAAGGGCACCTGTGACAGGGAGAGGGGGAACCGTTCCAGCCTGGGAGCACAGAGCATCCCCGCCTTCCCTTCCTTGCCCCGCCGATTGATCTGAACCCCGCAGCCACCCCGACACCCCGGGGAGGCTCTGGGCTGCGGAAACAGCCTGATCAAATATGCAATAAGCGGTCAAGCAGTGTCCCCCACAGGCAAGCGGAGATCGGGCTCGGTGCTTGTGCGGCGCTCGGCAGCCCAGAGCCGCTCCCGCATCCCGCAGCAAAGGGGCTCTCCTCACCTCCACGCTGCCACAACAAGCACATTGGGCTTAAGAAAACACACTACATTAAGTAAGAGACCTAATGATAGCATACTTGTCCGGTTTTTCAAATTAAATGATGTTCATTAAAGGAACATCACCTCCCCGTAATTAATTTTGCTTTGAGAAGGAAAGGAAAAAGCTACAGACAATTAATGTACCATGCAAGCTCTAGTAGATGCTCCATATATTTCCTCCCTACGACCAACCCTCCTCGCTAACAGCATCTCTGCTCCCCCCTCCACTTCTGCAAGCAGGGACTGAGGTTTTTTTGGCAGGGAAGCAGCACAATAACACAGCAAAACCCCTCCCCATGCACTTCAGCCAGCCTGACAGCACTTCAATGGGGTTACACACTCATGTATTGATATCTGCAATCATATTCCACTCTCCCCGACTTACAGAGATCCAAGAAAACTGTTGAAGACGCCCAGACAATGAAATCAATGGGACAGTGATGAGTCTTTACAGAGTAACACGTGCAGAGATGAATAAAAGTGTTTGGGTTGTGGCAGCGCAGAGGCAGGGTGGTAGGGACAGGGGGGAGGCTTTGTTTGGGTATTTTGCATCATTTGCTACATTTTTTTCCTGAGGATTTAAGCCTGGCAGAAAGAACAAGTGCTCATGGCCGATGAGCCAAAAATAAGAGAGTCATCACAAATAAACCAGAATTATTCCTCAGCTGTGAATCAGTAGACAGCACTTCCTACAGGCCAGCATGCACAAGACAGTGACACGTGTAAGGTCGGAGAGTGATAAAATCAATAATTCCCCAAGCAGGGAAGAAGAGCCCGGTGGTTTCAGCAAATGACACAAATTAGCCCTCTCTCCACAGCCGAGTGCCGCTCTTTTGGAAGCCTCCAGGAACGAAACCCTCCTCGCCCCAGGAAGGTAACAGAATCCATGCCCGTGTCTCCCTGCCCCTCTGTTTATGCAGGCAGGGATAAGGATGCAGCCTGGAGGTGTTTGCTTGTTTTATCAAACAGCAAATTGATTGTAGCTGTTGGATAAAAGCACTGACATTTCATAAACTGCACAGAAGAATTCTGCTGACACAACTCCAGACGAGTCCAATTTGATTAAACTAACAAACTCTCCCCTGGAAACACCTGCAGGTTTGTCCCTGCTTTGAGCAGCCTGAACTTTTACTCCCTTGGCTCCTAAACACAGAGGTGTTAGCTAACAGCACAGCCCGACTCCAGAGGCATGAGATCCAACCCCCTAAGCCCCACACTTTTAGCCAAACTGGCACCACGCTGTGCTGAAGGCAGGACCGAGGCTGTGAAGCTTTGAGCCCCCTTGTGACAAACAAGAAACACCTTTCTGAGAGCTGAGCAGGACACAGCCCCTGTTGGCACCGAGGGCTCCTCCAGGTGAGAAGCAGGAAGCTGTCCCAGCCCCGTGGAGCCTGAGCTCACACGTGTGTGCTATCCACACTCTGTGCTGGTGCCAAGCTGGAGTCTTGCACGTTTTTCCCTCATCCCAGGGTGTTGGCAGCAGGACAGTCCTGAGCCTGGCTGCGGAGGGAGGGCTCTGCTGTGCCTCTCCTGCAGGATGTTCTCCTCCCCTCTGCGTGTGTCAGGGCAGGCAGGAAAACACAACTTCACAGGAGCTAAAAAGCCACCCTGAGGACAGGCAAGTGAGTCCTCTCAGTCCTGCCCTTGGCAGGGAATCAGCGTTTACTGAAATATCTGTGAGCTGAAACCCACTCCCCTTTCAGGTTTCCATCCTTGAAAGGCTCATGTGGACGTCCAGGTTTTGCTGGAGATGATAAATATTGTAAGGAGGCGGTTTCGCTTCTTTTAACACTTCTGCACAATTCAAACCCCTCTCTCGGATGTGCTGCTCAGGCAAGACCTCACTGGAGCCCAGAGGGCTTTGTTCCTTCAGGTGCTGACAAGCCAGGCCCTTTCCATCTGCCCAGCTCCAAGCTAATCCCTCTTCCTCACACACATCTCAGCCGGCCTTCAGGATAGCTGCGTTTTTGAAAAACTGTTTGTGTAATGTATGAAGACTAACTTGGATTCATGAATATTTGATTTAATATACATTTATTTCCCCTAAAGGAAGATACATTTTATTTAATACTGATTGCAGTTCTTATTACCTTCCTAAACCCAGCACACCACTCAGCATTCCAATTATGCCAGCACGCTATAGTTATGGCTGAGGAAGCACTTTCATTACAAGCTTCTGTTTTTAGACACTTGTAAAACTCCTACCATTACATGCTCATCCCCCAGCCCATCCTGCAAAACAGTCCTTGGAGCTGAGGATCTTCAGCTGCTTCTCAGCCCAGGCAGGGCAAAACCTAAACCCCCTTGAGCCAAAATTTCCCATTCACGTTGGCTTAAAGCTGTGATCCAGCCCAGATCAGACAACAGCAACAATATTGTACTAAAAACCTGAATGAAATCAAAAATAAACCCTCCCTGCTCGGTTGACGCTGCAATAACTGCTTGGAGTGATTTTAAATCTGGACACAACTTTAATTCAGCCTTGCAGCAGTGTGTGGAACCCACACACAGCAATCTGTGTGGCACTCCCAGGCCTTAGATCTGGAGCACACACACACAGAAGGAACACAAGCCCAACAGCTCCTATATTTTTCCTCCCAAAGCTTGCATTTGCTGGAGAAATCCCTCCTCTCTCAGGAGATCAATTGCATTTATGGAGCAGAGTTACTGCTGAAGAAGAGGCAACACTTCAAGTGACATTTTGCCTGGTGTCTTTATGTCCCTGCCTGGGATGCTGAGCATTCCACGGCCCTCCAGGATCCCCGGCTGATTTAGGACAGCTGTGGACTTAAGAGAAAAATACTTCCCCCCGTTATCTTCATGAGTGCAGTCAATCTCAGCAGCCAACATTTGGAAGAGAGTTGGTTGGCTGGTTTTACAGCTTAAACGGTGCTAAAAAGAAACAGCACAGGTCATTCTGCTTCCTCTCACCCAAAGTGTTACGAAGCACTTTGTAATGTGCCCAGCACCCTCAGGTTTGACTTGCAGCTCCCTCCAGCAGCTGCCAAAGTGCAGCAATTTCAGAGGTGAAAAAACAGCTCCTTCCAGACAGGACCAAACATTTCAGTGGGAGACTCAAAAATATTACTTATTCAAGTAAAATGATTACATGGGCTTAGACAGAGGGGGGACAGTAATTAGTGGTTTTTAAATTCTGACCAGGATGAGGAGTGAGATAGGGGAGCAGAGGGGGAACTGTCCGAGGGCCACAAGTGCAGGAGCTGCACTCTGCACACAGCAAGGCAGGCGGGATGGGGCAGAGATGAATAGGAATGCTGATTACTTCTACCAAAGCTCAGGAAATGCTCTGCGATCTCATTGAAGTGCCCGGAATAGTATAATTGGTTCAATTGTCTCACTCAATCCGCATCTGCAGCCCTCCATTGTCCTTTGGCAGGCAGCCCCTCTCCCGGCCCCGGCTGCATCCTACTCGGGGCCTGTCCCATATTACAGCCCAGATTGGATAAGTGGTGTTTTGCTTTGTGCTGTAATGTGTCACTGTTTCATGCTGGGATGTAGAAAAGAAAAATGCGATCACGGACCCAAAGGGGGGAAAGGGAGGAGAGGAGGCACGGAGGCATTTGTTTTGAGGCTTCGTTACCCTCTTTAATAAACAGATTTTTCAACAGGTTATGATCTGAGTGTTTGTGCAGATAATAGACGGGTTGGGATGTGAAATGTGACACACACCAAACCCGGCTGGAGAACCGAATGGCACGGGATGCTTGGAAAAGTCACCTGCCCAACATGACAGCCTCATCCAGGACCCCGCTGTCCCTGCTGCCATCGGCAAAGAGCGACAGAGGGAGAATTCCTGCCCTGAGGAGCTGACAATTCAAACTACAGCGGGCATCGGACTGCCAAAGGCATTGCTGGGTGGGGAGGATGATGGAGGGCTCAGCTGGGGGCTGCCGTGGCTAGCAGGAACAGCGAGGGGCTACCTGGCTGCGAGCCCGAGGTCAGCCCGACTCAGCGCAGGGGGCTTTGCTGCACCCCCGAGCACACCGCTCCTGCCTTTAGTGCTCATCCCGCTCCCGGCAGAGCAGCAGGTATCTACCCAAGCGAGCCCCGCCGGTGCGGGCGCTGGCTGCCGGCAGCCGGGGGGACACAAATCCCGTCCGGCTGCGCATCCCTGAGCCGGCGCTCCGGCCGCGGCCTCCCGCAGCCAGCGGAGCGTGGGGCCGGGGCTGTGCTCAGCAGACGCTGCAGCCCTTTTGCACTTTTCCCAGCGCCTTTTCAGCAAGGAGAGCCAACCTCCCCTGCCCTTCTCCCGGAGAGCCACAAATCTCCGCGTGTCACGCACCGCGGCGCCGGAGCTGGCGGGGATTTAAGGCTGAATAATCCCGCCAGCTGCCAGCTCGTGTTCCTGCCTTTCCAGGAGACAGCGGGTTTGCAGCAGGGGTGGCCGCAGCCCCGGGGGACAGCGGTGGCCGGAGCCATGGCCGGGGTGAGGGCTCCCTCTCCCGTCACAACCGCGGCCACCTCGGCCTTTGGGGGAAGCCTCCAGGGCCGCATCCCGGAGGGAGGTGCGGGGCTCTGGGGAGGAGCAGGGAAGTACTGCCAGGGCTCTGCACAAGACCCGGAGCGGTTATTAACCGGAAACTCTGTAAGGAAGGATATCACAAAAATATTTCTTTCCACTGGACAGGAATGCTAGGGTGAAATGCCAGCAAGCGTGGGTTCGTTTGGGTTTTCAGCACCAGCACAGAGCTCTGCCTTGGCACGTCATTCAGAGGATTAGTTCGGTGTTTAGCAGCAGCTTTTCCCCATTGCTCCTTCACGTTATGCACAAAACAATCATCATCCTGGCTTCCCTGAGACTCCCCTCATCCATTACAGCCTGGCAGGGGGAGGAGGGAGGCGTGGGGGGAGACAAGCGAGCATCATCCTCCTCCAGCCCTCGCCTTCGTCTGAAATCCTGGTCCTGAGCTCCTGCCCCGAACATGGGCACTTCCTGCCTCTTGGCTCTGCCTATCAAATCATAATTAATCTCTCTGGCCCGTGTATATTCATTAGATAAACACTGAAAGTGTGATGGTTTTTATTGTCTGCTCCGTACACATCATAACCCCGGGAAGACAAGATGAATTTGACAGCTAATGTAAAAATTACAGCAGGCAATATATCTTAGATTTGGGTGGAACACCAAGATGAGAGTTAATCAATAAAATCCTAACTTAGGTATTGTATGAAATGGCACTTCATTCATTATTAGGAGTCGGTATAAAACATGATTTACTGGTTTGATGTATTGGCCCTTCACCTTAGGGACCTATTTTCAAATCCAGTCCAATCCAAAGTGACTAAAGATCCCTGTAGCCCGAGGGCTCGGGAAGGATACCAGTGCCAGGAATTTATGGGAGCTTGCTTGTAATGAAATGTTTGTAGGCACAGGGATGCTGGAAGGGTTAACCCCCAAACCAGCACATTCATGGAAAGTCAGCCACTTCCTCTGAAAACATCAAGTAAAAATGAACATGTGCTGGGCATTCCTTTCTCTCCTCATGGATTTTCCCCACTCCCTCAACAGCAAGTGCTGGATCACAGACAGCAAGTGCTGGATCACAGACAGCAAGTGCTGGATCATGGACTGCTTTCCACTTTTGTTTGCTTCTCTCCCTGCTCTAGAAAGCTCCAAGGACTTAAATGGTTGGGGGTTTTTGTTTGTTGGTTGGGGTTTTTGTAGCCCTCAACATGAAAGGCACCTTCTGACTGCTAAACAAAGATACAGGATGATAAACCCCTCTGGCAGCACCCAGCTCAGGTACTGCCCAGCCCAGATGCTCCAGAGTGCTTGGCTATTAAACCCCAGTAATGTTAAAGCCATATTCACACATCAGATTTTGAAGCCTGATCCATGTAAATAAGACTTGGCTTCTACAATGAACAAGTTTAACTCTCATATTAACTACAGTTTTAATTATAATGGTCCAAGAACAGACCTGATGGAGCTGCTCTGCCACAGAGCTCCTTAATCCCCACCCCCTCCCACTCCAGAAGGAGAGGGAGAGATGCTCCTATTGTATCACACTTGAAAATTAAGTGGGCTGTTTATTTTTTTTTTTCCAAAATTCCTCACAGTTTTTTCTCTTTTTTTGCACTGGGGTGCTGCACTACCATGCACAACGCAAATTCAATCATCCTACAATATTTCAAGATGGAAAAACTTTAATAATTCATAGAGAAAACACATGGCAGCACAGCCCATCCTCCCTGCTCAAAAGGGCACAGAAACCAGTGGTTTGCTCTCCTGCTGTCTTTTTACAATCAATTGCTCCAGGAGACCTTGTACAAAAGACCTGGCTCAGGTGTCCTATGAATCCAGTAGCCATCACAGCCCAGTAAACCTGAATGAGAAGTGGGATGATTTAGATGCTAATGACTAATGGAGTGATATCTGTCCTGCAATTGGCAGCCATGCAGGGATAGCGGGGAGCTGGCTCAGGTCTTGTCTGTGCAGGGAGAAGAGAAAGATTCCTTATCACATTTTATAAGTTTGCATTTATAGGGCAAATAAAATAGAGCGTTTTTAAAACCAGGAAGCATTTCAGAGGACAGATTTTTTTTTTTCCATATAAAAATCACAGATAGAATTTAACTTTAAATACTTTTCTGGCTAGGGAAAAAAAATCAATTGAACTGATTACCTTGTTGAGTACCAGTGAAGATTTTAGTTGTCTTTGTAATTGCAATTTTTCCTTGCTGGCTTTTAAACATAAAAGGAAAGTGACTTTACTGCTGCAGTAAAACCATGGGCCCTAGTCAAAACCAACAAAGCAGAGTATTAACCCCCTCTGTGCTGTTCCAGCTCCACAACACCTTTAACATCTTTCTGTTCAGAAGATCAGTGGTAAATCCATCTCATGTGCTTTAGAGGCAACACTTTAATTTTTTTCCCCCAAAAAAACCCCAATTTTGACACACTTCTAGAAAAAAAAAAGAAAAGAAAAAAGGAGCTGATAATTCCTGTAACCAGCAAAGTGGCTCCACTCAAAGGGCAAGGGTGTGTCTCAGGTCCCCAGGGACTGCAGGGAAGTCACGCTGTGGTCACTCCTTGCTATGACTCCTTGTCCCAGCTCATGGCAGCCATCTGCACCTCTCCTCCCTGTTCTCATTTCCAGAAGCACATTTTCAAGAGCTGCAGGGCCCTGCGTGGGCACCACTTCAGCACCTGGAGCCAGAAGGGCAGGGGTGCCTGCCCTGGGGGTGGAAAGCTCTCAGACCCCACTGAGCCATCACTGGGGGAAGCTTTGCCAGCAGTTTAGAACTCATGTCCTGATGGAAGCACTGCTCTGCTGGAAATACCACCTAAAACTCCCCACAGCCCTCTCAGATTGGGTCAATAGCACAGGATTTTGGGTCAATACCAAGGGTTTTATGTCAACACCAGCTGTGAGGCTGGGACAGACCGTGGCAGCAGCAGCAGCTGCCCTTGGCACACTCTGCAGTCTGTTGGTGTTGGTGCCTCCAGCACTCCCCCTGCTCTTCCAAGGAGATGGAACCCTCAGAGATGGACCAGCTCAGCCTGCCCTGCAGCCCCCTCCTCCCCAGATCACCACATCAGAGTGCCTGCAGTGCCAAAAGGATTTCCAGTGTCACTTGGCAGTGATAAGATTCCACACGTGTCTCCTGGGATTTATATTCATACATTGCTCTCTCTACAACGCTCCCCACTCATAACAGGCATGGTTACAAGACAATCAGTTAGAGGGAACAAAAATAGATTTCCAAAACCAGACATCATAAATTCAGTCCTTCACCCCTCCTGGTTTAAAACCAGCACAAACTGCAAATATAAAAGTGACACTTTGAGGCTTCTGCAAGTCCTGCTGGCTCTCTAACAGGGAGCAGAACCAAAGGGAGGCAAGGACTTGAGCTGGAGATGCAGCTTTCCTCTGAATTATCATCCAGGAACTAAATGGACTTTCCTCAGACAAAACAGCAAAGATTCTGCCATTCAATAACCATTCCTGGTCAGAATTTACTTTGCTTCTCCCACCCTGGATCCTCCAGACAGCTCTTTATGCATTTCCCCTGCCACCCTAAATCACCAGCCCTATTGTAACAGTTTTATTGTAGCCCATTCACAGGCACAGACTGTCACTGCTGCACAAGCCACGCTGAGGGGAGAGCCAAGGAGCAGCCCCTGACCCAGGTAATGGGGCTGCCTCCAGCCTGAGCCCCCACTGACACAGTGCTCCCTCCCAGGGGGACAGATCTCCCCAGTCCCATCACATTTGCTTGTTGGATATGGTGTCTTAAGACGAATTTCCATTTCTAATGCTTTTGAGATTCCCTAAAGGTCCCTCTCTGGATACTTCAGGAGGCAGGAATGGTTGAAGTCACACTTTGTGTTCTTTAGGGCTCTGTGTTTTCAACCATGTGGCTTTCAATCTTACCCAGCTAAACCAGCTGAAAACAAGTGCAACTAAACCCAGCTTTACCTCAGTTATGATCCCAGCCACCTGGCCCCCCTCTAACACCCCCCCAAAATCCTCAGCAGTTGGCACTGGAATATCCCAAGCAAGGAAGAGGAAATGCTGGGAGGTGTCAGAGCTACGGTTTGAAAGATCACAAAGTCAGAGACTGCAGAGCCTGTTCTGGGGCTGACAAGGAAGCGTGGTGGACACTAGCTAAACTCACAGTTTGCTCTCACTCTGCAGAGCAGGGCTCCTGTGAAACCAAATCCGCAACACTTTTGGTGGGCAGGAGATCAAAGGTGCATTTACTCAATGACTTTGGCACTTTTGTCTGGGCAGGGAGCAGAGAGTCAACAGAATTTCCTTAGTTCCTCACTTCTAATGCCTTAAATGTCTTAGAAAGCCCCCAGCCCATGGTGGTTGTGCAACACTCCACACACAGGCACACAGAGGGACTTTGCCAGGACATTCAGGAATCCTGAGAGATGCTCTGGCTTTGGAGTAAGTCCCTTGATCTGGCACACAAATTACCAGGTGTTTACAACACACAGGTTTGAACACAGAGAAGGGAGTGAAGCAGCAGATGGAATTCACAGTGAGAGGAACAAAAAGCCTGAACAAATTCTAGCTAAAATACTGAATTGAGTATTACTCCTCCAGCCGCTTCCAAAACAATCATCCCGTGCCTGTTTCAGATGTCAGTGCTGAGCACCCTGGTTGCTCTGACCCAGGCCTTGCAGGTGGGTCTCACACCAAGCTGCCACCAGCCAGGGGTGGTTTCTGAAGAGCACCTCCCAGCACCAGCCTGTTTAATGCCATGCAAGGCTCTTCCTCAGCCCCACACCCCATGTTCCTGCCCTCATTCCAACTGAGGATTTAGCTCCTTGTTGTCAGAGGATGAATGTTTTTATTCTGTTTGCTCCCAGGCCAGTATCAAAAGCTCCCAGTACATGGGTTAACCAGATGATCCTTTAATACACAAAGGACCCCCAAACAGCTTAACCTTAACCCATCCGTAAAGATTCCACCCAGCCTGCTAATGCTGTCCTGAATCGTGTTCTCTATTATTACGTCTGAAATCCGTTAAAATTTCACACAATTTCCTGCACAGCAGTGTATATAATAGTGCTGGGAGCCAATATGTTTCTATAATTGGGCCTGTAGTGGGGCAGAGTCCAAAGCAATTAATCCAGCCTCCTTCCTTGTTTGCGCCCATATAAAGCTGACAGGGTAGAGAGTAATTGGAAGTGAGCGGCCTCTATCCCCTACTTTAAATTAATATTTTCCTGTTCTGATTTAATTTCACCCGGTAACAGTGACACAAAGACACGCCATGTCAAGCACTAAGTAATCTGCAGCAGCTGCCTTAGGAGGAAACTTTTATTCATCAGTAATATAGTGACCTGTATATCACTCCACGCACTGTATACAATATTCCTGTCACACAGACAGCTGCATTTAACTCGGTATAATCAGCAGAGATAGGGGAAAAAAAAATATATATATAACAGGTATGTAGCTCTTTATATGTGTGTTTGTATGAAGATACAAAACAGATGCGGGAATTTATTTAATTATGAAACACTCAGGTTTCTAAAAGGGGAAAAAAAAATTTAATGGCAAATGTAAAAAACATGTTAATCAGCAGAGCCAAGAACCCATGCAAATGAAAAGCCAGAAGTAATGGCCAAAACAGCCAGGCCATTAAATCAAATCACTGAGAAAATAATGGCTAAACTCTCTCTTACTTGTAACACTCAATTTATGTAGTCAATATGGCTCTGAATGAATGAGTGAAGGTACTAAGAGCACAAATCTAAATTCAATATACATATCTTAGAAAAATCCCCAGCGCCCGCGCTGACGAGGCGCCGAGAGCGGGCACGGCGAGCGAGGGAAAACAAAACTGCCTGCAGTGAGATCATCCCCTGCCTGCACCACACAAAACATCCCAATGCCCATAGAGTATGGTAACAAGCCCACAGCTGCCAAAGAATTTACGGGAGCCTGTGGCAAGCCGGGGCCAGGCAGGGCTTGGGAGGGTGGGAATTGAGAGCAGGAGTTCCTTGAGCTACCCTGGGATCTGCACAAGGCCTGGGACACAGTTAAACACAGGTGGGAAACACTGAAGCTGTTCCCCTTCAATATTCAATATTCCCCTATATTCATATACAGTGTAATGTATTTTTAATTCCTAGGCTGCTCAGAGAGGCAGGAGCTCACTCTTGAAGTGACATAACTTGTTGGAAATAAGGGGTTTGTTTTCCAGATAAATAGGGCTGCTCAGTCTTACAGCTCAGATCTGTTTTCCAGGGAATTTGAAGCTAACAGCTTCTTTGTCTCCAGCCCACGTTTGAGAAGTACAGAAGAGTGGCATGGACAGCACCACAATGGCTGCAGGCACAGCTTCCCCAAAGCACAACAAAACTCACCACTAACACCCTGCAGGCTCAGCTCTCTGTGCCTGGGAATAGAAAGGAGCTGAAGGATCCGTTTGTAGGCTGAAGATCTGGAGATCCCAGTTTACAAACTGGTGCTCGGTGTGCAGCCTGGAGCAGTGACACCCAAATTTATCAGGGACACAGAAGAAGCTGCAGGAGGTTTACATGCAGAAAAGTGTAGCCTCAGGGGACTACTGAGGGACAAGGCAGCTTAGCCCTCTGTGGATCAGCAGCTTATTTCCAGTTGCTTAAATGTTCTCCTCCTCTCTTGTTCCTGATTCCCTTGGATTTTCTCCCTGCTCGCCAGTATTACATTTCCATTTACAGCAATGTGCTTAGGCCAGAGATGATCACTGGCACGGGCAGCCAGAAATAGAGCTGACCCTAAGAAGTCCCCTGCACTAAGCTCAGCTCAGCTGCCAGATGATCCTACAGCAGTGGCCATACCCCTGTGAGACCCCTCCTGTACCTGCCCCAGGAGGTGAGGTCATGGGACATCACGTTCAGCTATCACGATATTGTCACCTGCTCACAGAAACAGCTCCTGCCCTCACTGGGGGCTTCCAGAAATATTCTCAGCCCTGGGATTGCTGTCTCCCCCCAAAAACCATCATGTCACTACAGCCCTGCCCCAGCTGTGCTCACAAGGCTCCCAAAATCCCAAAGCCACAGACTTTGCAACATCCTGCACAGCTCCAGCATTTGTCCCAGAGCTGGGGACACCGAAGCTCCTTGCACCCACAGGGTTTGTGCCCACGGCAGCAGTGGTTACTTTTGGTGTTTGGAGGAAAGAGGGTTGGTTCTGCACAGCCTTATTTGTTACTGCTGCTCCCATCACCTGCCAAACCCATTTACACCAGCAGACCTTTCTAAAAGTGACCTTGCTTTTGCACTCAAATGACAAAAAGCTTTTCCCCAGCCATGCTTTGGACGCAGCTGCACGTGTCCCACGGCTCTCCGGCAGCACACGGAACTCAAGCAGAATGGATGCCATGAGGAAGAAAGGTATTTACTTCAGGGCAGGGTTTTTCTCCTAAGGAAAATCATAACAAAATGAGCTGCTGCTGCAGCATCCTCTGGCGTCCTGCCTGCAGGAGAGAGCCAGGATGGGCACCTTGCACTGCAGAACCACGTTGCTCCAGCCAGGACAGAGACCTTCTAGGCTAGCAGGGCAATCTGCAGCTGAGGATCCTTTTTATTGCAACAAAAAACAAGCAATGACACCACCAGCACTTCCTCTGACCACACCCCCCTGCTCTTATCCAGCACTTTGTCTCACGGTGACACTGGAACAATCCCAGCCTTTTTACCTTTTTTTTTCCTTACTTAATTTTGCTAAATTCTGCTGTCAAAAATAGTAAATAGGAAGCAAATAGATCACCCCGATTCCACTCATTATTTCCATTGATTTTAAGTCTGGACAGGGCTATTACGATCATGTTACAAATTGTCTATTTGTAGAAAGAAAAGTTTAAAAAATGGCAAGTTATCTGTTCTTGACCCAAAGCGATGGGCAGCATTATAACCAGCTGTTCCCCTTCACTCCCGAGGTGGCTGCAGTTAGTGGCAGAACAAATGATCCCTTTGTGCAGTTTTGCATAAATGTTTGTCAAGTGTCTCGGGCTTCCCTCACAACGTTGGCTATTAAGGAGCAGAAGTAAAATTCCCTGGAGCAGAAGTGTGTGTGTGGGGAGTTATCCACTTAGGCTAAAATCCTCGTCAATATATTTTTGTCTCGGGAGAATCCCCGTGCAAACGGGAGAATAAAATCCGTGATCACCATGCAGAGGGTGGTTGCAGGAGGACAGGCAGGTGCAGGGAGAACTTGAGCGATCCTGCAGTGGCACAACCTTCTCCAACTGGCAAAAAAAATGCTGTAGCCAGCATTAAAAACAAAACAAACAAACAAAAAAAAAAACCCCACCAAACCACCAACCTCAAAAGCTTTTGAGCATCAGCCTTGCAGCCAAGCACACCCAGCACACTTCGATTTTGATGTACAGTTTGAAACAAATCAATAGCAGTATAATAATACTCAGCACGCTGTGTAATTTTTATATCATTAGTTTTCATTTTCCGCTCCCCATGCATCAAAAAACTTACAACGGGCTCGTAAAGTTTATTTAGTATTCCATGAATTCCTAATCAGTTTCATTTCATAATGATTCAGAGCGGCCGTTGCCAGGGCCCTGGTGTCAAAAAATCGATAAAACCAACACACTTTTCCTGATGGCGGCTGCAAAAGGATCTATTGTAGGGGAATTATGATTTATGTCTGGGCTGCACCACGAGCAGCAGCAAGCGACAGCCTGGCTCAAGAGCTGAGATGTTCGCCAATAATGATTTATATGCGCTCCTCTCCCTGCCCGCGGCCCCCGGGGTCCCCTCTGTGCTCCCAGATGCCGGGAGCAGAGCCCGGGCTGCGTGTGCCGGGCTCGGCTCGGCTCGGCCCGGCTCGGCCCGGCCCGGCAGGGCTCACCCAGCACTGATCCCCCGCACGGGGACACGGCGCCCGGCGCTGCCCCGCTCCCCCCCGCGCCGCTGCCCTTGTCCCCAGGCTCTGTGACAATCTATTCAGCTCCAGATGAGCACGGGGACCGTTCGATTTTCAGCTCTCGTGCAGAAGGTGCCTATTTATCTTGGGGCACCCGTTCTGTCAAGGCTGCCCGGCGTGGGGAGGGTTTGGCGTGCGAGTGGGCTCCGTGTGTCGCCGAGCTGTGCCGCGACAGGCTGGGACAGGAGCTCTGCGGGGAGACGGGGGACACGCAGCGTGAGGGACCCGAAAAGTTAAAGACTTTCAAGGAAAAATCCTTTCCTGAAGGCCAAAAAACACGAAATCTGAAGGCTGCGGTTGTTCTCAGGGCGCAACACGCAGAAAATGGGGATGCTCTGGGTTGGGAGGGTGAGGGATGGGCGCTGGGGGTGTGGAGGATGCGCAGGGACAGCAGCGGTTCCGCTTCGGTTCACATGTTAATCAGCTCGGTGCTTCTCCACCAGGGAGAGGCAGGGCCAGGGAGGAGCATTTGAGAACAGATAGCGCAGGTAGAGCTTGTTGTTAAAGCCCTGTTTACAGAAAGGATTAACAGCATCACTTAAACATCTAAATTAATTTATCGAGGTGCCTTTACTAGCCCTCTCTCATTTCCATAAAGAATTTTCGACAGCCCCGCTCCATGAGGAGCTCCCCTGCCCTCACTCTGCTTCACAAAGCTGTTGATGCTTTTCCAAGCACAGTCCTTCAGCCTCCAAGGCACAGGCCACCTTTCCATCCTAATTTTAAATATTAAGATGTACAGCAGCATGTATGATTAACAGCTCGCTCTCACATCTTCTGAGCTCTGGCAGAAGCTGCAAGGAAGAGGATGTGTCTGGAGTCACCATGACCCAAAACCAGCACCAGGAGCTCCAGCACAGCCCCCTCCACTGTGCCAGTCAATAAAGTAAGTTATTGGGGTTTTTCCTATAGCAGAATCACCTGCTTTATTGTGTACATTAGGCAAGAGAGGGGAGCAAAGGGGGAGAATGTCAGAGAATAATCCCCCTTTCAGGTGAGTTGCTGACCAGAAATCAGGCTCGTGGCCATCACACATTTACCCTGAGCAGACAATGCCCTCACTCACACTTTCAGCCTCTGGTCATCGCACAAGAAGTGCTGGCTGGAGGAAGGAGTGCACATAACCTTCTACAAGGACAGCTCATACAAAACATCACCTCCCTTCCCTCTGACAATGGTGTTCACAAGGTTTTTTTCTCTGTTAAAACAGAGACCTGAAACTTTCTTATAAGAATAAAGCTGAGGTTCACACCCAGCTCTGGATCTTGGAGTTCAACACTGCTTGGTCCTTCTATGAATGCATGCAGTTAGAAGGTTGAAAATTAAGTATTCAGCACAACCTCCTCAGCAAGTCTCTAGTAAACAAAGGGGAAGTTTAAGTTGGAATTATGCCACTTGGTTAATAACAAGCAGTTATGATGAGATGATTCAATAGCCTGGGTGAAATGAAGGTCCCAGAGACAGTATTGCCTCCATTTATTTACATACCTCGTGTTCACACACACACACGCACTGTTTGCTGATTATCTTGGAAAAGCAAAGGTTGAGATCCAAGCTTCTCCCGCTCTCCCTGCTCCAGTGTGAGCACAGGCTTTGTAAATTGAGAGTACATCAACTAGCAAAGCGCTCTGAGGCACCCAAGGGTGCTGGTGTTCTTATTTGGGGAGCAGTTCCGCGAAAAAGCCTCCCTGGAACACAGCATCCTCTAACAGGAACACGCAGACAATTACACCAGTCTCTGACAGAACAGTTGACAGGCATTTGCTGCCAGCATGAAGCTGGGTCTCACAGATGTAATTAGCCACCAGCTTTTCAAATTTATATTCTCTTTCTGAAGCAACAAAAACGATCTGTTTATTTTTAAATTAGGCTGGTGAATGATGGTGATTTAGGGAAACTGAAGCCACTGAAGGAGGTTTTGTACAGTCAAACAATGAGCAAGTTTCACTCTCTTTTTTCTCCCTGAATGAAGCCCAAAAGAAAGAGACCTGGTGCAAGGTTCGGAGGTGAGAAGAAGCAAAAGGTAGACGGAGTTGAGAAAAGGTGAAAGAGACAGCTCAGGGGAAAAAGATGCATGCAAGGAATGAGGGTGAAACTCTTCCAGTTCATGGCAAGAGGAGCTTTGCAGCTCCAAACTCCTCCTGTCCACTCACAGCTCACTCGCTTGTGCTGCCTCCAAGATGTTGAACAAAAACTTCTCAGCAAGGAGTGAATTTTCTTAAAATCCACCCGAGACTCCCCACAAGTGAGGGGACAATAACTGGGCCAGCCGACAGAAGGTAGAAAAGGCACAGCCCTACTTTTAGCACCTCTGAATTTAACCCAGGAATTACTGGATGTAGTCATTAAGACCTGCAATCTTATTTATAAGACATTTTTCAGGAAGACAAAAAGACCTGCACGGACAAGGTAATTACATTTTGGTTGGCATAAGTTAGCAATTTTGGTACAGCCACATTAAAAAGAAAATAGAGTTCTCTCCCCCTCAAAAAAAAAAAAAAAGTAGATGTTGTTTAGAACTGCACTTTTACTACGTGGAGGGGAGAAACTGGCTAAAATATTGAGATTTAAGGGAAAAAAATAATCATGGGTTTATGTTCCCGGGCTCCTGTGAATATTTTCAGCATATTTCACCATATCATTGCACGGTGGGCTCTGTTCCTGCTGCCAGAATGGATGTTCCATCATTTCTATAGTGGGCCCGGGTGACATTCATTAAGTGCAGCTACAAAGGGAGAGGGTTAAACAGCGCGGCCTCTTTTCTCTGATTTGGTCATACATCAGCAGGCGCTGCAGGTTAAATGCCCAGGATCCTGCAGCAGATGGATCGGGAGAGGCACGGAGGCAGATACTTCACCCCACACTACTTAACCCAGGGAAATGAGTCTCGGAGTCGGTGTCACGGTAAAATATGGAAGCTCACTCAGATAATGTGCAGTTGAAAATTTTTTTTTTCCCCGGCCTTTACAAGCGACTGCACGTTAAGATCCCGCACAGCCCCTTCTGCAAACTGCCAGCTGACTCCTCCACAGAGCCTATTGCTGAGGGTAATTTGTCTTTATTGACTATCAAATAAGAATTTAAACCCGTAGTGCAATCAGTGGTAGAAGCCCCAAATATTTCTTCTTTGCCTCCAGCTTCACCCCAAGATAAACTGCACGACAGTGAGGTTTATTTTTCCATCCCCAAAAGTCCTTTGGAAATATTAGAGTGGACATTTACTTTAAAGATATCATCCCACTGTGCTTTATCTGGGCCTGAGGAACAGGTCACACACTTGCCTGTTTCAGGAGAGCTCTGGGAGCCCTCCCAGGGCCGGGTGCTGCACCAAGTGGGTTTCCTGCCCTGTCCCCCACAAGCTGTGCAGCTCATCTGAGATTCCTCTGTGCTTCTGTCTCATTCCTGACTGCTGAACTGCCAGGTGCTGGTTTCTAGTTCTAATTCTCACTCATTTGTCACCTAAAGGCAATGCACATCTTCTGCTGTGCAGTGTTCCACTGTTCTGGATTAGCTCAGCTCCAGAATGTGCTCCTAAGAAGTTTTCCAAGAACCCAATTCCAGCACCTTTTGGGAAATGCACTATTTAAAGTCCTGTCACCAGGATACTGCCATCGTGGCACATTTGCAATGCATCAGCCAAAAGATATAAGAGGTGATATAACTGTCCTGCAGGTCAGAGGTCCCATCTGAGTTTTTTCAGTAATGGCTGAAGTGGTTTCATTCCAAATCAGTTTTACTCTCCCAGTTCACACAGAGAGGAGGAGCAGGGTAAGGGTAAAGACACAGTGCTGAGAGATCGAGAACAAAGCACTCTGTGCTGCCTGCCTTCATTTATTCCATCCTTCCCCCACCCAAAAAAAAGAAGAGTAGAACTCAGAATTTATCTAATCAATGCAAAGAGACACAGTTAACACACCAAAGTGTTGGTACACGGGCACACACCTGCACACAGCATCATAAGGCAGTGCCAAGAATTCACATTCTGACATGGACAAACAACTATTGAGTTGTGACCACAGCCCTTCCTTTCCCTTAATCCTAATTGAAAAGCCCGAGCCCTGCAACATCTATTGTGTTTTTTAATATCTCAGACATAATTGCTAATCAAAGCCTCACGCGGCGGGGCCGGTAGGAAGTGGATCCATGTCCTCAACACAAAATTTTCATGTGAGCTGGAGGAGTGGGAAGATGCAGGGACACCTAATTTCCACCTTGCAATCCAGCTCCATCTGATGAAAAAGATTGCCCAGCAGTCAAAAATCAAAGTCACACTGTCCTGGGGAGAGCCGAAACGGTGACAGGTCCGAGCATGCCGGGAGAGCAGGCATGCAGGCAAGTGAAAATTTGGTCTCCACTAGGTGTGGAAAGTCAATGTTATTTGTTTTTAAAGTTATTTTAGCAAACATGTAGCTTTTGTTCTCTTATCAAGACTGATTGGACACACGGGGGTTCCACTATCTTATTAACCTTACCAAGACTTTACCATTTTGTCTTATTTTAAGAATTTATTTCTGTTCATTAGTGCCAACTCCACCAGAAGAAATCCAGTTGGTTTTCCCCCAGCCTGTGATGGCTACAGCAGTGCATGATTTGTTCCCTTCTGACAGAGGAAAGAAATCTTTACAGAAAGAAAATAATTTAGCGGCAACTCTTTATCACTAAAATATTTAACATCTAAGAGCATTTTTAAAGCTAACGCAGTACACACATAATTAACAGCTTGCCTCGCTAATTAGGTGACTCCTTGCTAATGAGGTAGCAATAAGCTGAGCAGCAGTCACAGAATGTGCAGACAAGGTCTTCCCAGGCAGTTTGCGACTTCTGTCAAAACAACCAGCAACACTTTTCCTTCCCGAGCAGCTTTTTCCTCCCCCGAAGCAGCCGCAGCTCGGGATGTGCTGAACGCGGCGTTAACAGCCCCGGGCTGGGCTGTCCCTGCCCCACCGCAGCAGCGACACTTCTCAGCCCCGGGGAGCTCCGGGTAAGCTGTGCGGATCCGTGCGGACCTCACTCGCATCCCCGGGTGTGCCTGCAGAGGCTGGAACCGGTTTTACAGCGTCCCAACGCCTCTGTCATCCAGCCCTCGGCTCTTCCACAAGGGCAGCTCCCAGCCCAAGGGCAGCTCCCAGCCCAAGGGCAGCGCCCAGCCCCCAGATTTTCCCCCAAAGGGAGGACAAACTCAGGATGTTCAGGTGTCATCACACACTGCACAACGCAGGAGGCTCCAGGGGTGGAAACCAGCGTGACAGGACAGGTGACACCCTGGGACACAGAACAGGTGACACACTGGGACAGACAGCTCAGGCACACACAGACCGCAGCTTCTGGCCTCTCTCATGTTGGGGTTCAGTCTGACAAGCTGCTGCTCCTTGATTCCTGATCCAGTGCACTCCAGGGATGGATGGAGGCAGGGAGCTGCCCAGGAATCCTCTCCCACCTCCATTCAATCCCTATTATCATCTAACTACACCACAACACAGCTCCCGTGCAAAGAGGCACTCCAGGGAAAAGCAACGTTTGTGCCTCTGATCCAAACCAAAAACGGTGATATAAAGCCCAGAAAAGATGGCTCAAAGATTGAGCTTTTCCACGGCCTTGCTGTCCAAGTGCCTCCCCACCTTCCAGAAAGGTTCCTCCACACCCCTCCCACAGCAGCTTTGCCCTTCCCAGCACCCAGCCCCCGTGGTGCTGGAGGGAGCCGTGGCTGCATCGAGCAGGAGCTGCGGCGACGGTTGGAGGAGCAGTTTCAGAGAGCAGGAACGATTCTCATCAGGGCTTAAAAGCATCTCACACTCACGAGAGCTGATTTCGAGTCAATATCCAGCCTCCTGGAAATAATTGTGTTGAATAGAGAGACAGTTGATGGTGACAGTTGGTTGTTTCTTAATGAAACAGATTTGGGAAAATTCAGATAAACTTTGTGTCTGGGGTTTGAAATAAAGAAAGAAAACAGATAGGTGCAGGCCAGAACAGTAGGAGTGCAAGGTGGGGGAAAAAAGGCAACCATGTGAACTCTCAAGGAGGAACAGGGTTCCTTGCTGCCACTGACAGCTGCAATTCTAACAAGCTTTGGAGCATTTAACACTCATACATACATTTTTTGGCTAAGGCTGCAAATCTTATATTGCTGGGAGACAATTCCAGGACCAAAGTGATCTTGAAGTAACATGTTTTAAGGTAGAAATGCTGCCTCAACTGTGAAAGGTGCTGCTAACAGTAAAATCAGAGTGAAAAGGGCAGGAGCTGGACCATTTGTGCCTTCTATGGCCAATACCATGTTTGTGTCAAGGTAACTGATTTCCATGGAGTGCCCAATACGGAATCAATAAAATCAGCCTTCAGTGGTGTTGAACTTTGCATTGTGCAACGACAATAGCTCAAATTGAATTTTAATTCTTTTAATTATAATGGCGCTCAGAGGCCACATCACGAGAGGATTTGGTTCATCAAAGGAAAAAGAAGCCACAACAGCAGCTGGCAAAAGATGTCAACATCAGATATTTGCACAAGTGTACAGAGGCATTCTGGGCTTTATCCTTGACAGAATAGCCAAAACCTAACCGTCTCTTAGCTAAAAAGCAAGGCTACACTTTCTTTTCCAGGGGTTCTTCACAAGTAATAGCTGCTTTTATAAAGAAAAAAAAAATATAAACCCTTAAACTCCATTTATACCATCCTTAAAAATAAAATAGACAAGGGAGGGAGGGAAGGAAAGGTTAAGGGATTAAACTTTGCAGATGCTTTGCACAGCCTGGCTAAAGCTCTGGAAAGACCATCTCAACCTTTGATCCCTTTGGGGAAAGAAGCAGTTATTTGAGCAGGCTTTTTAGGGACACATGCTGGGGACATCTGTGTCAGCAGACCCTAATCAAGGCAGACCCATAGCGCTGGAGCAATTTGTGTTCCAGGATTCAGACAAGAATATGAAATTCCTGATGGGATAACTAGCTACCTGTAGGGGCATGGATGAGTTTCCTGGATAGATTGTGAATGAGTGACAGTTTAATCCAGGTTTTCTCCGTGTCTGTTTTTTGCAGGTTTTTTTCCCTTCTTTAAATCTAGGAGTCTTTAAAAGCGATAGATGTTCAGGGCATTACCCAGAAGTTCACCAGCTTCAGGAGGAAAATTACTGTTTTGCTCTCTGTATTTCCGTCTCCCCCCTCTCCCAACTTGAAGTAACATTAACAGAACATTCTCATTGCACATGAGTGGTACAACAAGAGGTTAGAAATAAGAAAGAAAAGCTTAGGGTTAAAAAAAAAAAGTTTTAAAAGCTCCACAGATGACCAAACACATCCTTAGTTTTCTTTCCCTTGTTCCCCAAATTATCCACACAGCAAAAAAAAATGGGAGCAGGCAGTCCAGTTGTTTCAGTAGCACAGACTAACACAGGCCTGTGGCACGAGGATAAATTTTGCCCTGAATTAACAAGAGCAATAGTAACTGGAGTCTCTGAGAGCACTGTCAATATTTGCTCCACTTGTCATTGACAGGAAGCACAAATCCTGTGGCCCGAGCCCGAGCACATTTCAAAGCCTCGGAGCCAAGCAGGCGCTGCTCGGGGTGCTAATGAGATCAGCACCCTCAGAGACCTGCCCGGGCACGGCCTCATGGGTGAGGCCAGCTGGGTGAGCGAAACCCCACTGCTGTCATGGGAAATGTCATGGCTAAAGTGACACCAGGCAGCAGCAGCATCTATTCCGTGTTAGCAGTAAATGCTTCATGAGGACAGGTATTCTCCCGAGAGCACCTCTCTGGTATGAGAAACATTTAGCATCTTGCTGGTTACAGCGTTACAGGAGCCTTCATAAATTATCCTAAACCCTTGTAGATTATTTTTTACTTCCCCTTGACTCCTGCCTGAGACACGGGCACTGACAAGGAGTTCCCAAGACCTGTGCTTCTGAAAGCAGTCGTAGTGTGCTGATAACATTTCCTGAGCTGTGTTTATTAGAGTATGCCCCTGGATTCTGCAAGCCTTTCCTTTCCTGGATGCTCAGACAGCAGGATTTCCTTGGCACATTACTGGATTTCTCCTTTTTCCCCCTCCAGCAGGAAATAACTGTGGGAAACTCTTCTAGCAGGATGCAGTACCAGAGGCATGAGTTGAAGGTGGCCACATTGATGAACAGGTGGCAGCCTGCTTCTCTGGCAGGGAAATTCTTTCTGATTTGCTAAATTCACACAGCAAACTCAATGAGCTACGGCAACACTCCCAGTCCAGGCCGGGTCACCATTCCAGCTGCTCTCCTCAGCCTTTGCATCGGGCTGGGATGGAAAAGAACCACATTTCCTCTGTGCATCCCCTCACACCGACACCTGGAGCAAAGCTGAGCTGCTGCCTGCTCTGCTGTCCTGCATTTCTCGGTGTTGCAGGGGCTGCCCCAGCCAGACAAGGAATCTGCAGTCTGGAGACCATCCCTGCACAGAAACACCACTGGAACCCCGCATGAGCAGTCCCATTTCGTTAGAGCAATCCAGCTGCACCTAATTCAAACAGCAATGAGCTTGCTGTCTGCTTTCTTACATTACTTCTTCCTGAATCCTTCTGCTCCACTCTACATCAAGGGGGGAGGGAAAAAAAAGATCATTTCTTTCCTCCAGAGCTAATTCCCATACACTGCAATGAGAGAAATGCAATGTTCTGAGCAATAAAAGCTGGAAAGTGGAATTATTTTCTGCACCATTCAGATGGAAATGAAGCCTAGCCTCAATTCTGCCACCCACCTGGAGCCATGGTATGATCCTATAGATCTTTGGATCAATACTGCATCATAGCTACAAAACTAGAAGAGGGAAAAAGAAGAGGCACAAAATCAAGGAGTGTAAATTTTAACTAAATTAGTTCTGTAAGGGTTCCCCCCTTCACTGCCGCTCTTTGGAATAAAGTACAGCAGTCAGCCGGGGGACAGAGGGCGGCCGGAGCGGTTTGCTTCCTTTAAAGACAGCTGGTGTTTAATTCTGAGGGCCATTATCCCTCACCCCAAATAAACGCACGAGATTATGTTGCATATTTTCTGTTTGACTGTGTGTGGAGAGAACAAGAGAGAGCGATACACCCCGTATTATTTCTTAATGACTCACTAAATTGCAGCATCTCCGCGGGAGGAGTGGTTCGAGCCGCCTCCCTGGCTCCCATCCACCCAGGCACTTTGTTCCAGGCTACCAGATGAGTTTCTGCCCACACAGCAGAGAGATGAGGAGCGACAGGGGGTTGTGTTTGTTTGCTTGTAATTTAGGGCTGCCTTACATCACAGCACGTAGCTGAACACGCCATCGGCAGGGAGAGAGGATGCTCGGCACTGTTTTCCCAACAGCCCGATTCCCTGGCTCTCCAGGGACAGCTCATTTGTGCCTGAGGGACTGTTATTTCACGGGCCCTGGGACATGGGCTCCAGGGAAGCACTGCTCAGAAACCACCTGAACGATAAAAGGGAATAAAACCTCGTTCCACGGATTCATTTTGAACTCAGAGGCTTTCCCTGCAAACTCCACCTTGTTCCTCCTCTGGAGCTGGCCCAGACACAGAGACCACTCTGCTGCAGAGGGTCTGCACCAGCCCCACACAGCCAGGCACATTCCCAGAGGCCAGAGAAGGAGCAACAAACCATCACAGCCATAAAAGCCCTTCACGTTTTACCAGGCAGGATCACAGGAAGCCGAACACGGGCTGCTCCCAGCGCAGGAGCACCGACTGCTGCAGCCACGTCCTCGCCCACCCCCTCCACACCCCACCCAGAGAAGAAAGCAGCAATGTCTTACCTTTCCTGGGGGATGAAGCACACGTGGGAGCCTGGCATCCAAGCCTGGCAGCCAAGGCAGCAGCTCTCCAAAGCACACACCAAGCAGGTCCTGCTGCAGCAGCCTGGCACAGGCACCACTCGCTCTGCTGGAGAGGAAGGGCTGGGCACCCCCAGCTCCTCTGTTATTTCCAGGGTAACCACCCACAATTGGGGCCCCCATGGCAGTGAGTGTGAACAGGTTTGCCTGGCCCCTCCCTGCTGCCCACCCAGCCCCTGGCCTCCCCTCAAAGGCCAGGGTTTGGGCTGGTGCATCAAGGAATAAGCTGTAGTGGCCTGATGTTGTGTCCTAGTTCATATCTGAGACCAGTGTGGTGAACAGTGCTGTCTTTATCACTTTCCAAATCACTGATGTCCTCCTACAGCAGTGCAGTTCTTCCCTGTAGGGCTGCTTCCCTCTTTTTCTTGGTTAGTCAGGAGTTTTACAAGACCTGGTCCTCTCCTCAAGTCCAAGCTCATGAAGTCCACTGAATTCAGCTGCCTTTTGCCTTAAAAAAAGGAAAAAAAAGTCCTTAATCTTCCTACTTGATAGGAAATGCCGAGAGAGAAGATCCCTGACATCCATACTGCAGTCCAAAAGAGCCCACAAGTTGTTTTTTTTTTAATTGTTTTAAATAATTCAGTAATTCCTGAGCTATTCCATGGCTGTGGATGCCCACAGTTACCAACAGTGTAACACTGAGCCCAGACCCTTCACAACTGCACCCTGGATGTCCCAGCAGTGATCAGCCCTGACCCCTCAGTGACACACACAGCCCAAAACAGGGCACAGAGGTTCATCCTCCTGAATTCCCTTCCAGGTTCCTAATCCAGGGCAATGTTTATAACCCTGGGTTTATTTCTGTGGTGTCCCCAAACCATCTTGAGTAGAGATGAACCTTCTGGTACCAGTGTATCTGTTCTCTTTTGTGCCAATATTTAAAGCCTTCTTTCATCCACGTCAGCAATGAATCATCTGGTTTTGTATGATTAGGGTTCTGAGCAGCTCGGTGCTTGTACAGTGGAACATTAGGGCAGGGATACAGATAGGACAGAGATAAGGATTCATGGAAGAGGAAACTGGGTTGATTCAAGAGAAATGCATTTAAAAATGCATTAGTGAAGAGCAACAGAATGAAAATACTTGATGGATATTTCAAGTGGCCAAATATTAAAAGTGTGTGTATATATATTCACAAAACCAAAGGCACTGGTTTTAATGTCAAGCCAAACTGTAACTTGCATCACTGCTGGGACTTATCTCAATTTATCTGAATTTGGGGGGTGAGTCTGTGAGGTTCTTCAGTTGGCATCGACTGACAGAAAAACCCAGACACATGCACACGTTTTTTGAACACTTCCCTGGGCACTCTGCTCCAAAGCTTTACAATCCTTTCCATGAAAATCTTTCTCCTGATATCCAATCCAAGCCTCTCTGGTGCAGGTTCAGGCCATTTCCTGTCACCCTGTCTGCTCTCTGGGAGGAGAGACCGAGCCCCCTCAGCACAGCCTCCTTTCAGGAAGCTGCAAAGAGCTATGAGGAGCTCCTAAAACCTCCTTTTCTCCCGACTGAACAGCCCCAGCTCCTTTCAGCCCTCCTCCTTGTGCTCCAGCCCCTCCACAAGGCTTCCTCCACCCACAGACAGGAGCAGCATCCTCATTACCAAAAGCATACGAGGCTTCTGCCAGCTCAGAACATCTCACAAACACTTTTAATTAATTTTTCCAGCATGCAGGATGAGTAAACACACTATTGTTGATGCTGTCAGCTGTCTGATATAAGTCCCAGACCTCTTTCAGTTTCACTCAGAAATACTTTGACCTCTGTCAAAAACTCATTGACAATAAGGTCTCTCCAAGTAAATGTTTGCAGCAGCAACAAAGGAGGAGGTAATAGTCTGCCTGCTCTGCATACAGGAGGCACAATACTGCCTCGGATTTTTATGGTAATTTCTTCAGATACAGTATCGAGCTCCGGCGACTTTTTAACTGCTGAATTACAGTCCTGTTCCTCCCGAGGAATCCTGAAATCTGGGTTCTAAGTGGAAAAAACTCCTTCGACAGATTTTGTACCCTGCAAACCCCCCAATATTTATTTATTTACGACCACTACGCACATAGGAAAGGGTGGCCAGCAGCCTGTGAAATTATTGTTTGCATCTAAATGTAGTTAGCACAGCTGAGGACTTAATACTTGGCTAATGCCTGCGATCCTTATTAACATAAATATTGTCCCAGTCAGGCGGGATGGAAGTCATACACGAGATAAGATCTTGTCTGTTGCTGGTGATATGATCTCAACACTAGTCAATTAAAACTGCTGGAGTATTTTGTAATCATTGTCATATCAAATTACTGCACTGATGCATACGTTAACTAGCAAAAAGTTATTACATTGCCACGTGGGGCGAGAGAAGGGCTAAAGGAATCCTGCAGTGCTGGTAGTTTATGGAGACATAAAAATTACAGTGGACAGTGTTATAGTTATTGCAAGGACCACTGTAATTGTATAATAATTCTGTTTACACTTGTCCATCCTATTTTTCTTGTAGAAAGTTATGTATGAAATGATTCTGTGGGACTGTTCAAGGGACTAAGATATAAACCTTTGGAGATTGTTTTTCCTCACTCTCTCTCCAATGGCACTTTACAACGTGCTCTCCTTGGCAGAGCCTGACTTTGGGTAGTCAATATAACATATTCCTATAAGACTGTCAGTAGGATTGGTGGGGTAATTTGCAGAGGTTTTGTGGATCTGCAAATTGAGAATCAGCCCTTGGAGGATTAAGGTTTCAAATTTAATTTTACGCTAATTCTAGGCATTTTTTAAAAAAACAACAAGCTTGGCTTTACTGCCTCGTATACAAGGTTATTTACTTCTCCTTGGGCTGTTTTTATGGTTTGGGGAGGATCCCAAGCTAATGTAACACTGCCCTGACTGCTCTGAGCTGCGGCAGCAGGGCCCTGGCTGACAATTCCACTCTGGAGTTCACCTGGAGAAAAACCAGCACCGTGTGTGGAGGTGCTGAGGCCCAATCCTGCTCCTCACTTGCATGTCATGGTCCCCTCCAAAAACATCTGCCATTCCTGTCAACCAATCCCATGGTTTTCTCATGCCATTAGTATCTAGTTTATGTTTTTAATTGGAATTATCTCCTGGCAAACCCAGCCACTGTCAGGGCCCTGCTGGGAGAAACACTGCAAACACAAAGTTAGAGCAAGTTCTTGCCCCAAGAATCTCCACTCTGAAAACGTCTGCAGTGTCAAGCACCGTGACCATACGCAGTACACAGATTATTATTTTCTGAAATAAATTGCAGATTGTTATTTTATTTAAGAGGAGAAAAAAAAAATAAAATTGGAGAGCACTTGTAGAAATGAGTAAGGTTTCACCTAGTGATAAAGGTAGTTATGCTCCAGTAATGAGGAGAAAGGGAACTTGCTATCAAGAATTAATGAGATCACAAAGAACAGGCAGGGGAAGTGAACGTTTTTAAAATGTCCCTGCTGAACACCAGGAATAATAGAGTGAGAAAAAATGGAGTAGATCCCTGTGGTAAAAACTATTAGAGGCGGCGAATTATAAAACTATTAACCAGAATGTAACTCCCAATTAAAAGATGATTTAACACTGGAATCTGATGGATGAATTTTGATTAAATGGAGAACTATTAGGAGCCCTGGGAAATGGACTTCTCCTGCCAGTTCTAAAAGTTAAAAGGCAGTTTGATATAAAAATTTATAAATTAAGGTTAATTACTTTAAATAACATGGCTGGAAGCAATAAAAAGAAATTTATAATATTCTCTGGAGTTTTAGGAAAATAATATAGATATCCGCACCTCTCAATGGAAAATCGAATTAGCATCCCCAAGTACAGGTTGACAAAGACAAAGGCAAAACAAACTGGCTGACAAAGGGGCCGAAGGACTCCTGGCCTTTGATCTGCCAGGAAACCGTGCCCGGTGCCGCGGTGACTCTGCTGCCGGGATTTTTTGTGTGGAGGAAATGCTCGTCTTCCCTTCAGCCCCTGAACCCCGTGGTGAGCACGCTGCAAATCAAAGGATGGATGCTGGAGACGTCCACAGGGGCAGGCTGATGCTCCTGCCCTTGAAGAAAGGTTCGGCTCTAGGAGCTGGCAGGGAAAAGTGGCTATCAGGTAACCAGATCTGGGAGAGCAGTGGGAGGCAGTAGCCTAAAGCAAGGTCAAAGAGTCCTTCTCTTAAGGGCTCGTCGTTGTTACTTACCAGCCCTTAAATACCGTGAGGAAGGATCCAGGCCGGGTGAGGCACGGGCTTGTCCCGGGAGGTGTTGTGGGTTATTCAGAAATGTGGGGCTGCAGAGTGAGCCCTGCCCGGCTCCCGGAGACCCCCGGGGTCTGCCCCAGCTCCCCGAGGAAGGACAGGGCAGCTCAGCTGGAGGGGGGGTCATGTTACATTACAGCTGTTCTCGTGGAACACCCTTTAATGTAGAGACAGTTTGGGGATAAGGGGCTTAGTTCAGCCGGAATCTCCTTTATCCTTTCAAGTGGATCCCATGGAGGAGGTGGGGACTGAGGAGGAAAAGCATGTGCCCATGTCACTCCACATTAACTGCCTGGCCTGGATCGTTCCCTGAGGAAATATAGCAGAAGGCAGCAGAAGAGGAGAAGGCTTCTCCTGTGACAGCCTCCTGGGGCTTTTAACACGACCATTGCCAAAGGGGGTCACGGATGAGGCAGAAAGCCTGAAAGGTTTCCACAGATCCCAAGGGATCCCCTGAAAACTGCAATGTGGAGATATTCTTCCCTAATGGAAATGTCTCCTTGTCCCCTGCTCCGCTCTGACCCTGCTATCAGAGATGTTCCTCCGTGCATTGCAGCCAGGACAAGAGAGCATTCCCTAAATCCCCACAGGTCAGGTCACACCAGCTTTCCTCAGCCAGGATGCTGAGGAAGTTCCCTGCTCGTCTCCAGTGCCTGCACCCTTTGTCCATGAAGATTCATTCCCGCAGGAGGTGTGGAATGTGCTGCATGCTGACTCCAGCTCCTGTTTTACTGCCTGCCCAAAGGAAGGGGCAGTTCTCTGCAGGCTCACCTGGAGAGTCTGGGGCAGAGCCCCATGTTCTGTGCCCTCCCCTCCATCAGCACCCAGCACTGGGGAAGGCCGAGGTGGAGGAAGCACCCCTGCACTTCCTGTCCTGCTGCCCATCCAGGGGGATGTGTGTCCCTGCCTGCTCCGAGTCTGGCTCCTCTCTGTGCTCCTGACTGTGGCTGTGTGCCCACCCAACCATCCCCTCCCCAGCTCTGCGCTCCCATTGCCCAGTGCACCTGGGTCCAGCCATTTACAAACACACTGTTCCAGGCTCCTCCTGTCACCTTCCTCCCCCGGTGCCCCTCAGAGGTAATTCTGTGCCCATCCACTCGGATCTGAGCCCAGAATACCCTCCCCAACACAACACAACCCACGCCGCTCTCTGAGTCACCACCGTTCCACACCGTGATCAGAAACCTCTCTGCCGAGTGAGCAATTTTTTTTCTATTTTTGGTTCCTTTGAGTGCTGACCCCTGAAATTTCCAGCTCCTCCCTACTCCCTTCCCCACTCCCACTGCTCAGAGTCACCCCGTGCCCCGTGTTCTTTGTCTCCCAGGCTGGCCTGCCCCAGCCAGGGCAGCCCAGTGCTGCTCCTTTAAGGCTCAGTGCCTGTAAGTGATTACTCTTGGCTATCACTTTTTCTATATCAGACATGTCATGGTGAAGAATCTTCAACCTTGACTCTTACAGCTGCCCTAATTATAGGACATATTTTTGGTGCTGTGTCTTTATTCCTCTCCGTGCTGGCACTCTGACCCCGGTGCTTCCTCCGTCGCGCTTGTGTTAACAAGGTTGTCCATTCTCCAGTTTCCTCACTCTGATTTGTAACTCGGAATTACCATATCTGGCTTTCACTCACTGACAACCGTCACTTTAAATAGGCCTTTTAAAGTTAATACCATGTCCATTCCAAAGTGGAGTATTACTTTTCAGTGATGTTAAATGAGCAATTTAAGGAGCTATAGGCTTTTCTTATAAGAAAAATTAAATTTTATCTGCCGCTTAATTTATGTGTAGGGCTAACCCTAAACAAATCTGTCATAAGGTGCTGCCATCCCTAAAAAAAAAAAAATAATAATACAAGAATAACTCTAGTTAATGGTAGTAAAATACTGAAGAAATACACGGATTATTCATAAAAGCACGTCTAGGTCACACTTTTTAGAGCCTCAGGTACATGGTGCAGCAGGCACATACTCCTGTTTGGGTCTCATCCAGTGGATTTGGTGGATCCATGGCCAGCAGGGATGATATCAGTGGCTGGGAAATGTTTGATTAGTCGTATCAGTAAGCAAAAGAGCTCCCATTGTCTCTGGGAAGGATATTTAGACTAAGAAATATTTTTGCTGAGATGAATGGACTGCAGCTCCTGCTGGAGAGAGCTTTGTTCCGTTCCTTCAGCTCCACAGATGATCAGTGCAGAACCTGAGCAGTTTTTTGTCCAAAAGGCTCCACAGCCTGCTGAAAGCAAGGGGGTAATGCCTCCCTGCTGGAGCCAGGGGAGCAGAAGCTCCGTGGTCATCCCTCACCTGCCGTGCCATGCTCCCTGCCAGGCTCTCCAGAGCAAAGCTGGTGCCCCAGCTTTTCTGAAAGTCTCTGTTTCCACCCCTCTGCCTTCCAGCTCTGCCTTAAATCTCCCACTTCTCACTGCATTGTGAGGGAAATTTCCCTCTGGTTTGGCAAACAATCGGAGAGCAAACCTCCCTCTCTCCAGGCAGCTCGAGCAGCTCCAAGCTGCCTGAGATTTCAGTGTTCATGTGGGATCAACATGCTGGGCCTGATGTTTTTCCCTTGGCCTCTGAAAGGTCAGAATGGCAGTATATTGAATCTCTAAACACACTGATCACACAGCCCTGCTAGCTCACCAGAATCCATTAATATCCCAGATACTGGAAGCAAAAGGGAAAAAAAACCTTCCTCCATGAACTTAAATCAATTAGCTGGGACTAAAAAATGTAGATTCTTGTGGAAGAATAAAAAATGGAAAACACCAGGCCTCATTATCCTGTCCCTGAAGTGCCAGAGGGTAAAATTATCTTTCATGATGATGTTCTGCATTGATTAGTCAAACATGTAGGAAATCATATTAAAGATTTGACACCTGATGTGGGATCAGAAGAGCTGTGTGCTGCAACAGCACATGCAAATGTTATGGTACGTGCTTTGGCCAAAGGAAAGGAAGGCAAGAGTGTGGAAAAAGGAAACTTGGAAAATTCCCTGTGGAAGAATCTCATAGATTTTAATGTTCAGTTCAAGAAAAAAAACCACCTTTCTTCCATAGAAAGTCCTTCAAGAAAGTGTATAATAATTTCCAGATCACTTCTCTGCTCATTCCTAATTATCCTGTGGAACCCTGTGCCACAGAAGTTGACTAGACACATTGAGCTTCAGCAGGAAGGGTAAATCCCAGCCAGCCATATGAAAAAATCAGACACTCTCAAAGAGACACACTACCAATGTTTGCTGCAGGTTCACTAAAAAAAGAAAGCTGGAATTACTGGAATGGAATACTGCCCTGAAACAGGAGATGGAGATCTAGAGGTGGTTTGAACAGACAAACCTCACCCAGCTGCAGAGAGGCCACAGTGCCTTGCACCACCTGGGAAATCAGGAAAGGAAAAAAACCCCAACTTTTAGGTCCTTTACTGCCACTACCATGGTGAGTGTCCCTGCCTGACTCCAGAGCACAGACACAGCTCTGCTACAAGGATCTGCTGTTTGATATTGGAGCCTTGCAAAGCACAGCCTGCCCAGAGTGGCTTTTGCAGTGGCTCTTTCCTGGCGCTGAGGATCAAATATGCATCTCCACGATCAAAATGCTGACTGCCTTCAAAACCAGAAGAACCATTACACAAAAAAACATAGTATAAAATCATTATAGGCCTGTGCTCTTATCAGACACCCCTCATCAGCAGCTCTGGGATCTTCCAGCACTTCAGGGCTAATTTCTATGCCAGTGTTAAGTCAATTCCATGGCATGGATAACCTAAATAATTTGGCAGATTAGGTTGCAGGAAGCATAGCAAACATTACTCAGAGCGTTTTTAAAACTGCTGTACAAAGTGCACTGCAGTGATAAAATAGAGCAATGCCTAATTATTATGCACCAAAAAAAGCCCTATAGTTAAACAGTTTTAACCCCTTCCCTACCATGACTCTTGAGGAGGATGTGAGCAGAACACACCCAGCCACGTGCTGCCCCCAGCAAGGTTCTCACCCATGCATTCCCAGTTCTCCCTCTTGTTCCATCAAAATGGATTTCTTTTCTTCCCTGGCTTTCCTTCCACGGTGGTTACACCCAGCAGTGACCACCACAACTCCCTGTGCACACCTGGGGCAGGGGCAGAGCAGGTTTCAAGGTGCTTTATGAGCCCACACAGCTGTATTCAGGCTGGAATATTTGAACTCCAAACCAAGCAATTGAACTCACATACAAATTGCT
Organism: Phylloscopus whistleri; assembly: GCA_017589585.1. Lineage (NCBI taxonomy): Eukaryota > Metazoa > Chordata > Aves > Passeriformes > Phylloscopidae > Phylloscopus > Phylloscopus whistleri. The sequence continues at coordinate 698,350 of JADMLD010000978.1, read as the reverse complement.
GCTGACAGTGTAACTAAATAAAAGACCTACTTTTCTAATCCCTGAGGCCAGTACAAGAAACTGTGGTGAAGAAATGGGTATTTTTCATCCATCTGGCTGCAGTGACCACCATTAAATTTGAACATAAAGCTCAAAAGACCCGTGTAGTGTCGCCAAAAATCCCCGAGTGGACTGTCAGACGGAAATAAATCACTTGGAAATGACCTTACAGGTGGAATCATAAACTGATCTCAGAGCAAAATTTTTATGAAAAGTCACTGAGTTCTGGGGGGAAGGAAAGTTTGGAATTTTCCATTTCTTCCACTCTTTTCTCTGTTAAGAGCACCCCATCCCTTCCCACCAGCAAATTAATCAGGTTTGAGTTCCCAGTTTAAAATTCCCAGGGGAACATCAGTCTGTACTTGCTGAGGGACAGCATGTCCTGTTGAAACCCCTGACTTCCTGATGATGTTTGTGTCACCCTGGAGCCGGGGGTGACCTAACAGTGGGAGAAAAGCAGGTGAAATCTGCAGAGGATCATTTTATGGCCCAAAGTTACAGAGAACCACTGACAAGAAGCCAATACAGCTGATGCACCTGCCTGGACTATTTAGACAAATGGACCACACGATATAGTCCCACTGGCAGCTCTGTGAGTAGTGAGGTAGCAGGAGGCAAGAACAGTATCCATATATTCACAGGTACCTCTAATGTACACAAAAATATATAATCAGCATCAGCAGTCTTCATTAGAGTGCAACCAAGAATTATGGAGATCCTAACCTTGCAAGCCAAATAAATTATTGCCAGGGGATTATTATGTATTCTAACAATATCTAATGTACCTCTTTGTCTCTCATAAATTACAGGGCATCCTCTGGCTCCTAGAACACTCTCTGTCTCATGCACAGCCACTACAGAGCCTTTTTCCCCCCTAAATACACACAATAGGATCTCTAATCAGCATATAGGGATTTTAATAGGCGAGGAAAACGTGATCACGTGTTCGGTGGCCTGGTGTAACTGTTTCCATACCAAAGCAAACGGGCACAATTGAAACGAGCTGGTAAAGGGGAAGCTCATTTGGAATCAAATGAGCATCAATGTCCTCACTGGAACTGGCAGTTTTACTGTGGCACAAAGTGTCTCTGTGCCGTGGAGGCTGTGGTGGGGTCTCCATGACTGACTTTCTGCCTTTCAGTGGAAAATTGCCAATGACACCTGCTCTGCATTGACTTCTCCAAGGTGCACTCGACAGTGACTCACCAAACTCAGCTCACTCCAGCACCCACACAAAAAAAAAATATCCCTTGCATTTTAACACCTTCCACTCACAAGCGATTGCAGATGAACCTGGCAAAGCCTTGGTGCTGTGTGTGCACCAGCACGAGCTAAACTTGCATTCAGGTGATCTCAGAATCAGCAGAACTTGGTGCATTTGTCCTTCTTTGATGGGTGTTTTTGTCCCCATCCAGGCACTGGAAGTGGCTGTCTATTGTTTTCCAGCAGATTTATCCAGACATTGGATACCCAATTCAAGATTGTGATAAACCAAAAGGCACCACAGAGTAAGAAAACTCTGCTCTTTCATTGTCCACTTCTGCTGGGAGAGACATGAAAAATTCGGTTTTGTGCTGCATTCAAACTGCAAACAAAGCCAAAATTACTTTTAAACATCCTATTCCATTCACAAGACCACAAGGACAATTGTTTTGCACTATTCTCCCAGTCCCTTGTGCTTCAGGTTCCTGTTACCACTCAGACTGTCACATGTGCACACATTCACATCCACCTTTAATACGAGAAGTCCAAGAAGGATATTGTGTATAATCCTTCATGGGCTGCATTTTTAATATATATTAACAAGGTGACGGATACCCTGAGTAGACTGGTCAGGGAAAGAAAACGAAGGCAAGAAATATTCTCAGGGTGTTATTGATTAACTGTTTTTCAGAAGAGAGGGAATCATTTTTAACTGGTTTAAACTATGATGGACTCAAGTGGAAAATGCAAGCAGAGTTAGCAAGGAGCATAATTGACTGGGCATGGAACTAAGTAACCTCTCAGCACGCTGGAAGTGGTGGAGCGAGGGGGGTTACAGCTGGGGCTGCTCCGGACCCCGAGCCCTTTCTTCCCGAAGTGAACTCTGCCAGCAGCCACAGACGACAACAAGTAAAGGGAGGGGGGGAAAAAAAAGGAAGGGGAAAAAAAAAAAGGGTCCAGCCACTCAGTTACATGATCTAAATTCTAATCAAACATCATTTAAAGCATGTTTTATTTCAGCCTCTGGAGAGATAGTCCCTCCTGACTCCTCACCATGGCAACCGGTGTCTCATTTCAGAAGTGTCATGCCACATTATCATCTTGCCGGCTCACACACTCCTGCCTGACAAGTTCTCTCTGCCCCTTGTGACAACCGTTCCAGGCTTATGCTGTTTATTTTTGGTGTCAGGCTGGCCCTGGCAGATTGAAAGGCAACCTCAACCCCTTGAACAACAAGCACCACACCCCACTTGGCGATAAGAGATGATTTGAGAAGATATTTGCTTACATGTGTATAAGCAATTTGCCGCGCGGCGCGGCCCCGTGTGTCCGTGTGAGCGCACGCACGGGCGTGTGTGTGCAAAGGGGAAGGCGGCGGGCGAGCGGGAGGCTTCCCGAGAAAGCAAACAATTCCTGTCAGAGCCCAGGTAGCAGGTTTCCATCGCCACACCCTGTGATTCACGCGGAACAATACCAGAGAGGCAGGGATGCAAAGCCAGACGTTGTCTCTGCAAAACGCCCCGGCTCTGCCGCAGAGCGCGGCCAGGGACCCGGCAAAGGCGCTGCGAGAAGAACTGGGGACAAAACCTGCAAGGAATTGCTGAAGGAACATCCTAGGGAGAGGCGAGGGACCCGGCAAAGGCACTGCACGAAGAACTGGGGACAAAACCTGCCAGGAATTGCTGAAGGAACATCCTAGGGAGAGGCGAGGGACCCGGCAAAGGCGCTGCGAGAAGAACTGGGGACAAAACCTGCAAGGAATTGCTGAAGGAACATCCTAGGGAGAGGCGAGGGACCCGGCAAAGGCGCTGCGAGAAGAACTGGAGACAAAACCTGCCAGGAATTGCTGAAGGAACGTCCTAGAGAGAGGCGAGGGACCCGGCAAAGGCACTGCACGAAGAACTGGGGACAAAACCCGCTAGGAATCGCTGAAGGAACATCCTAGAGAGAGGCTTGGGGCCAGATTCACCTCTGCCTAGCACAGCACTTCAAACCTCTGCACTCATTTTTCTGTGGCTCTGTCCATCCCAACAGAGAGCCGAGCTCTCCTGGCAGAGACCGCCAGGCTGGGATCCTGTCTACAGAGCTGCTGGGAAAGATCAATTCTAAATGATTGTCCCTCAGGCAGCACGGGACAGTGACCCTGGCAACAATGGCCACAGGACATCCGTTGCAGGGCTCGTAATGCCCTCTGGTAGTGATGAGGGTTTGGGGCAAAGCTGGGATCAGCCACGCCTCAGTTGTTCTCACCTTTTCAAAGCTGCGTGGGGAGGAAGGAGCCCACGATGGAAACGAGCGCGGAGAAGGCTGGAAGAGGAACAGCTCTGAAACCTGGCACAGCACTGCAAAACAAGGTGGAACGGCATTGAAAAAGTTTCCAAACTGAGACAGCCCAAAGCAGAGATTCTCCAGCACACACTCATCGTTAGGGATCTCAACCAGCAGCACACACAACTTGTGGGCAGCATCTTGCCCACACCACAGCCTGTAGTGTTCACCCAGCACGTAACCCAAAGAGGAATGGCAGCTGGAGCAGGGGGTGAAAAACTGAGACATGCTGACATCAAACAACTCTACACAACAGTTGTGCGTTTAATTTAATTTACAGGCACATCTCCATGTGCTGCTCTGGTCCTAGGAAAGAGAACCAAGTGTGGTTTACCATGAAGTTTATGTGGGTCACAACACAAACAAAACTCGACCCAGTTATCTCAGAGAAAGAATCATAGACTGGGCAAAACCATAGAATTAACTCAGAGGCAATCTTTGATCAAATAAAGAGCTAATTGCAAAACAGCTTTCATTAAAAACAAATAAACAAAGCAATACAGTCATTTAATTTTTAATCCATTTTCTGGTAACTGCACCATTGAAACGCAGAGACTTACAAAGGCAAGGGATCTGTAAACAAAACAGGATCATCCCAAGACACACTAATGGCATTTTACAGAGTTTGGAAGAGTAGAGTTTGTAGATTTTTAAAATCATAAAAGGAGAATTAACATTGATTATGGAGCAGCAATGAAATGCCTGAGTTGCATGTCCCATAAAAAGCTATAAAACCAGTAAATGCTACAGGGGGCGTTTCCAGACAAGAGAAGGGGAAGACAAGGGGAATATTCCACAATGTCCTGGCTTGGAAGGGACCCACAAGCATTGCCAAGTCCCACTCCTGGCCCTGCTGAGGACCACTCAAAAAAAAAAAACAAAACAAAAAACAAAAAAAAAACAAAACAAAACAAAAAAAAAACCAAAAAAAAAAAAAACCCCACAGGCTGCAAAAAGAGGATACCATCACTTCTTTGATGTTTATTTCTTGTTTAGCCTTCCCATGCACAGGGACTAAACAAGAAACACAGTGGGCCACTGAATATGGGACTTAGAGGGAGAGAAATCCCTTCTCTAGCCCGGTCTGTGCATTGCTGTAGCTGTTTTTAAATCATAGTGTGCAAGGCATGACAGATACTGACAGACAGAGACTGGCTTTTCCAGGAAACAGATAGGGCTTTCCAGCATTATCCTTCCAGAGCAGTGTTTTAAAAAAAATAGTAGTAATAATAAAACTAACCCTGGACCAACATGACTGGTGAAAAATACAAAATGAAAACACGAGTGTTGCTGCTAGGGGCTCTCCTCAGTTCGGAATTCCAGGTTTACAGCAAGGCTGTAATTTTGCAAACTAATGAGATGAAGTTGGTGGTGAAGGAAGGCGGTGGGGGGGACAGAAATAGAGCCTGAGCTTTGGGGAGAGGAGGAAGGTGGCTGGTGAAAATATTTGCTTCCTGCAGATGCAGAGCCTACAAAACCTTCCCTTGCAGCACCTCGAGGTGCTCGGCAGACAAGGACAGCAGCACGCTTGGATGAAGTTGTGTGCATTGTTTCGTGAGAGCGGCAGCACCGAGATTAACAACAACCGCTGCGTTTTTGGTGCAAATTACAGGAACATCCAACACCGATGGTGTGGAGCCTGGCACGGTGAGTGCAGCACCAGCGCAGCTGCTACCTGAGTGTCTCTGGGGTGTTTGTTGGGGTTTTTCTTCCAAAAGGGAATGAATTTCAGGGGTGCTACCTGACCAACACCACACGTGGCTGTTCCTGCCAGACAAAGGAGCTCACCTCACGAATAAAACCCCTGCAAACCTCCCCGGGAGTGGGCAAGGTGCACCTGTGGAGATGCGGTTTTTGCGGGACTCTGCCCGGCAAAGCCACCGGGGGTTTGCTGAGCAGAACTCCCGCTGTACATCACACACTCATTGCGGGGAGCAGACCCCGCTGGTGTCCCGCATCTTTCTCGCCTGTGGGAAGCGGGAGGCCGAAGCCCTCCCGTCCGGGCCGCGGGGCGTTAATTGCTGTCGGTGTTTATTTAATGAGGTGTGGAGCAGCCTCTAGTGGCGGGCGGCGGCCACTTCGGCTCAGCCGGGGATGGAGGGAGCGCGGCTGAGGGGATGTGCCCGGGGAGCCGCCGCCTTCCCCTCCTCGCCACAGGGCCGCCGCTCTCCCGCATCTCATGCCATCCCCACAGACCCATCGCCATCCCCACAGACTCACTGCCGTCCTCACAGACCCACCGCCATCCTCACAGACCCACCGCCATCCCCACAGACCCATCGCCATCCCCACAGACTCACTGCCGTCCTCACAGACCCACTGCCATCCCCACAGACCCACCGCCATCCCCACAGACCCATCGCCATCCCCACAGACGCACTCCCGTCCTCACAGACCCACTGCCATCCCCACAGACCCACTGCCATCCCCACAGACCCACTGCCATCCCCACAGACCCACCGCCATCCCACAGACACTCCACCTTCCCCACAGACCCATCGCCATCTCCACACACCCACTGCCGTCCCCACAGACCCATCGCCATCTCCACACACCCACTGCCGTCCCCACAGACCCACCGCCATCCCCACAGACCCATCACCTTCTCCCACAGAGCCTCCACCCTCCCCACAGACCCTCCACCTTCCCCACAGACACTCCACCTTTGCCCACAGACTCTCCACCTTCCCCGCACACCTGTCATCTTCCCACGTTTCCCACAGACTCTTCACCTTCACCACAGACCCTCCACCTTCCCCACAGACACTCCACCTTTGCCCACAGACTCTCCACCTTCCCCACACACCTGTCATCTTCCCACATTTCCCACAGACTGTCCATCTTCTCCACAGACCCTCCACCTTCTCCACAGACTCTCCACCTTCCCCACACACCTGTCATCTTCCCACGTTTCCCACACTCTCCACCTTCCCCACACACCTGTCATCTTCTCACCTTTCCCACAGACTCTCCACCTTCCCCACAGACCCTCCACCTTCCCCACACACCTGTCATCTTCCCACCTTCCCCGCACACCTGTCATCTTCCCACCTTCCCCGCACACCTGTCATCTTCCCACCTTCCCCACACACCTGTCATCTTCCCAAAGTTCCCACAGACTCTCCACCTTCCCCACTTACTCTCCACCTTCCCCGCACACCTGTCATCTTCCCACGTTTCCCACAGACTCTTCACCTTCACCACAGACCCTCCACCTTCCCCACAGACTCTCCACCTTCCCCACACACCTGTCATCTTCCCACAGTTCCCACAGACCCTTCACCTTCCCCACAGACTCTCCACCTTCCCCGCACACCTGTCATCTTCCCACAGTTCCCACAGACTCTCCACCTTCCTCACACACCTGTCATCTTCCCACAGTTCCCACAGACCCAACACCTTTCCCCACAGACTCTCCACCTTCCCCACACACCTGTCATCTTCCCACAGTTCCCACAGACCCAACACCTTTCCCCACAGAAAGACCCTCCACCTTCCTCACACACCTGTCATCTTCCCACAGTTCCCACAGACTCTCCACCTTCCCCGCACAGCTGTCATCTTCTCACAGTTCCCACAGACTCTCCACTTTCCCTCCTTTTCTACGTTCCTGCTTTCCCCACAGACTCTCCACTTTTCCCAGAGGCCCAACGTCTTTCCTCCTTCCCCACAGACGCTTCACGTCCCCACAGACGCTTCACTTCCCCACAGACCTTCCCCCTTCCCACTTTCCCCACAGACTCTTTGCTTTCCCGCCTTCCCCACTTTCCTATCTTCTCCACAGACCCTTGGTCTTCCCTCCTTCACCACGGACCTTCCATTTTTCCACCTTCCCCAGGAACTCGTCACCTTCCCGCCTTCCCCACAGACTCCCCACTTTCCCGCCATTTTCCCGCCCTCCTCCCCACACTGGGAAATCCAACCCGCCACCTCTGGTGGTGGCTCTTCAACGTGCACTTACCTACTTTGACAATGCTCCGAGTTTTATTTCATTAATGGTGTGTGTGTTTCAGAAATCTCTCGTGAAAACTTGTTGCAGACACACAGAAACTTGGCTGAGCGGTGTTTGGGTTGAACCCTTGCTCGCTGCTCCCCAACCCAAGCCAGGTGCCCTCAAACCCTGGCTGGGTTTGTTCCCTTCCACTTGTCCTTGTGCTTCCCTCACTAAAATTCACCTCAATAATCACTTTATCCTGAAGTTCTCACTTTCTCCAAGCACAAGCCAGTGCATCCTCACGAGTAACTCGGTGGCAAGAACCCATCAGCCACTTCCACGTCCCTCACTCATCACTTTTACTCCAGATTACACTTCCCCACTGTGTTATATCCAACCTTTCCTGCCACAGCAAAAGTTATATCTTTTGGCTTTTCCCTGGCCTGTGATTTGCATTAATTCCTCAGAAAGCTGCTGTCAGTTTTGTTCTCCCTTTATTGGCACGGATCCCAATTTTTTAAAATCCTTGATGGTTTTCCTTAATTAAACTCATAACTTCTCTTAACTATTTCTCCAGTGCAACCCGAGATTAAAATACATTTTGGCCTCCTGGCCATGCAAGGCACCTTCTACTGAACTATCACCTTTCCTTTCTGGAAAGCTTCCTTGGACTTGACACTTGTAGGATTTCTCCATTACTGGTCTTCAAAGAGGTTCTCATTTCCCTCAACAGATTTTTCATATGTTTTGCTGACTTGGCTCAAAATCCTGAAGGGGGTTTGACATGGACCACATGCTTTCAGGGTCTTTTAACACTCTTAATTCCTCCGTCACCTCTGCCCAGTTTCCCTCAATATTTCTTCTTTATGCAAAGGGATATTTATCTTTCACTTTGGCATCTGCCCTGCCACCCGCCTTTGTGAACATGAAGGCGAAACTGTCAGGGGTTTCTTTTTTTATGTTCTTTTCCTTACACAATGTCTATCAATAACTCTCAGCAGCTTTTAGAGTCTTCCCACAGCTGATCTATTATTCCTTTGGCCCATGCTACATTTCTTATTATTTATTATAACCATTTTCACAGTTTTCCCTTCATTTCCCATGATGGCTCATCTTGTCACTTCTTTTGCTCCTTGCTCCGTTCTGAATTTGAAGTTCCAGGACCACATGTTGGCACATCCTTGCTCCTCCTGGCAGGCAGGCCTGCAGATCTCCCAGGCAGGCAACCGGCCAGCCACGCAAGGTGGGAGAATTCAAAGGCAAAATTCAGACAGTTTTGGTTCCACACATGTATGGCACATGAGAGGGAAGGCAGCAAAGACCTTGTGCTGACTGTGAAACACAGAATCACAGTTGGAAGGGATCTTGAAGCCCATCTCATCCCACCCCTTGCCATGGCAGGGACACCTTCCACTATTCCAGGTCCCATGCAGTCTGGCCTTGGACACTTCCAGTGATCCAGGGGCAGCCACAGCTTCTCTGGACCCCTTTTTACCAAGTGCATATATCACATATATAATACCAAACCTACTCTTGTATATTTTCCCTTTCCTTCCATTTTATTCTGACTTTCTTCCAACTTGCTGCTTCTTTTTCCCTCAAGGAAATTTTCTCAGTTCCCTTTCCTGAAACTCAGTTTATTTTGTGTGATAGCAGTCACAGACTGTGGTTGCTGCCTCTAGTCAGCACAAAGTACCAGCCAGAATGAAACCATGACTGTGAGTTTCAGTTTATATTCCATGTACACTGCGAGGCTTCTAAAAACCTGTGAACATTTGTAACTAATGCTCCCGTCCATCTCAGCAGAGCTACACGAGGAAAAGGTTTGCCTCTGTGAATTTGCAATTAGACACCAAGAGAATAAATCACTCCTTTTTACAAGAAGCAAATTGCCCTGGCCTATGTAAACGAAATCCCTCACCAAGGGCTATTTCAGATTTTTTTTTTTTCTAGCTGCAACTTTCAGTGAAATCTTCTTTGGAAACCCTCTTCTTTTTTTTTTTTTTTTCCCCTGTTATCCTCATCTGAATTTCCTTGCAGCTTATCTCTAGTTTTTAATAGCTGTGACCACCTTACCTCCTACAAAAGTAAGTGCTGAAAAGCCACAGCCCTGCGGGTCAAATAGAAATGTTCTTTATTTATAGGGAGCACATTTAACTGTCACACAGTTCCTGCCCATTTTTTGTGCCACCATTATTAATAGTTTTCTCCAGCCATCCCTGCCTCTGTATGTGCTCAGCATTTGAGGATGAGCAGCACCTCCTTGGACACTTTGTGGGACAAGGGAACCAATAAAAAGACATTCATGAAAATGACCGTACCCAGGGAGATAAAATATCATTATGTGAAATGGATTTGCTGGCACTCCTCACCAAATTCACCACCTATTAAATTATAGAAACCATTATTCCTTTATACAGGAAAGGCTGAAACTTTCCCTCAAAGATATTTTATTGTTTTAAGTGGGGCTCGAATGCACTTTTTTTTTTTTTTTCCCTTGTGATAAATTCCCACAGATGAATTTTCTTAGCCATACAACAGGTCCTTGTCCTACTAATAATTCTATTGATCAAACGGGGCAATACTTCCCTTTTCTTCCAGCACAGTGCACTCCCAGGAATGCTTTCTTCAGGTGCCCAAAAGGAAGCGTTGCTGCCAATTCCCAGCGGATGCTGGCTCAGACACACATCCCAGAGGTGAACGCCGAGGGGAAACATGAGAAAGGCTGATCCCCTTTGATCACCAGGCATAGAAAACCTGGATGCACCTCCGCAAACAATTTCCCCGCCCCACCTCCCCTTCCCTTTTTTAACGCGAAGAAAACTTTGAAACACCTGCAGTGGGAAACAAAAGGTTAATTAAAAAGAACCCCGGTCTTTGCACTAAACTGATTGCTGGGACTCCTGCCAGCCTGGGAAGGTTAAAGAGCTCAAGCATGCGTGGGCTGCGGGGGGAATGGCTAAAATTTACAGCCAGCTCCCTGGAAAGTCACAGTTCAGCTGTTCTCCCCGAGCAGGTGCTCATGGGAGCGGGCCTGTCCCTTTCAAAGCGTGAAGATTGATGAAGCCTTCGCTCTCACCAACTGTAAATATACAACCAGCCTTGTCAGAGCAGGTTTGTAACATCACTTGCTGACAGCGGGGAATTTTTTTTTTAACCTCCTAAACACACACACACACGCACGCACATACACACACGCCTACCCCACACAGGCTCACACAAAAGTACTGAAAAAAAAAAAGGGATTTTCCCAGGAAACAGAGGAAAGCCAATAAATAAAAGGGTGGGAAAGGCGTTTCTGTTTTCCCTGCCCAGAGGGGCAATAGATAGAGGACATATGTGTGGTGATTGCACCCTGTCCTTCATGAAAAAAAGGCAACATCTTCCTTCAGATGGGCAGGTGCTGTGAGGCACCTCTGGAACTTCCGCAGAGCTGAAATCAGCTCCCCTCCACCGAGATGGAGGACAAGAAATCATAGAGGTGATACAGCTAAAATCACCATTTTACTCTGCCCAGGTGCCTGCAGGCTGAGGGTTTGTGATGGGGTACAGAGAGGAATTACCTATTCCTTACAGAGAGGAATTATTCCTTACAGGTAGGAATTACTTATTTTACACCCGATTAAGTTCTGCACACTCGTGTTTAGATCGGGATTTTCGAGGAGGAAAGTCCCACACAGAAGGAGCACAGCCAAGCCGTGGGATGGCTTTGAGAGCCGGGCTCTCAGCCCTGGGATCTCCCTTTCAGCTCCTAGCATCCTGTACACCATGCAAACACTCCTCTCCCATAATTAGCGGTTTCGCTCCCTGAAGGCACCCCGGCAGAGGTGAGTCCTCAGAGAGCCTTTTCACCCAGAGAAGATTGTCCTTCCCGATTAGCTCGGGATGGGCGTTCTGCGCCTGGATAATCGGGTAAAGGGCTGCACAACACCCTACAGGCACGGCTGCCTCCCGGCGCTCGGGGGAGATGGGATGTGCGAGGGAGCAATCCACAGCACAGACACACCAGCAGCACAGAGGCGGCTGCTCCTTCGCAGAGGAAATTATTTCCACTAATAACTTTGAAGAGTTGCAGACAAATCCAGCAGGAGAGAACGGTATTGGCGAGACCTCCCTAAAGCCTCTGGAAACCAGACAGACTGAATTCGCTCCTGACTTCAGCGACTGAACTCCTTGGATGATTGGAAGCAGAATTAATATTCCAGTATGAGTTTTCTTTGCTGTCCCACTCCAGGATTAATTTTTAGCGTTGCAGTCAGTTTAACTAAAATAATTCCTCAGCATCCTTTGCTCAATTCTTTCCCAAGGAAATTCCATCTGTGTTTTCATTTCTCTAAGGTAAAAATTTCAGGGTAATAGAAAACCTTCAGCCTAATTTCCTAAATTTCTTAGGTTTGATATTTCCACTGCAGTGTGGAGGGATTAAATTGGTGATTTTAGGAAATGTCAATACATGTCAAACAACCCAAAATTTTACTGTGGAAAAAAATTGGGTTTTGCTTGGTGGAGTTTTGGGGTTGGCTTTGGCTTCACTGCTCCTGTTTTGCTGCTTTCTTCCGTTTATTTTTAATAGATTAGTAAAGACTGCCCTGCTCTGTAGGCAAAACCTGGCCTGGGATAATTTCCTGAAATTTTCCAAAAGCCCTTTGATAATCTCAATCTACAAGAGGAAGGAATCTCTACACACCCAAAAAAGCCCTCACTTGCACACAGACTCATCCAGCACAAAATCCATTTGCATCTCCTCCAAGACGCTTCCAGGATGGACACACCTACGACGAAATCCTGCCGCGGAGTGTTTGCAAACTGTCACACCCTCCCTTCTGCTTTCCCTTCTCTCGGATTCCATGACTGACGTGGCTGTTTGAATTGCTAACACCCCGTGATGAGGACTGTCACTGTCACCTCGGCTGTGTTTACCCAGTGCCGCTCACGGCGGGGTTCCCTCCGCCTCACACCATGGCACGATGCTAATGAAGAGGAAGAGAAAAAGGCACTTCCCTCTTTGCAGCAGCAGCAGCAGCGATGTAACAGCCCTGATGAATAGGCCAAGCCACTGGGAACGCTTCCAGAAGCTGTAAGGAGAAAAAGGAGTAATTTATTGCGAGTGCTACAAATACATCATATACCTGTGAATACAGGTGACCATCACTTGCTCAAACAGCTGGCGTTGTCCTTGGAAGGGAAAAGACCTCGAAGGTCTCTCTCTGCCATGGTGAGCAGCCAGCAGCAAAGTCCTCCCGAGTTTCAGGAAGAGCAGGCGTTGATGTGTGCGTGCCTCACACTCCTTGGCAGGGCTGAGGAGCCTGAAATATGATTACATTTTCTCAGCAAAATTACATTTGGGTCTTCCCTGCGATCCAAAATGGTTAAAGCAATTTTTCCATCAGCTTCGTTATTACCCTTCGGACAGGATTGGCACTCATCTCCGGTTTTATTTTGCTCATCCCTTCATTAAACTCTGCCTGCTGATGTTTCGACTCCGTGGTTATTTGGCTGCTGCTGCCCCATCTCCGCCAGCCCCAGATCTCCTTGTCTCCCTTTGCCACAGGATTCTCCCTCTCCCTCTGGAGGGGGGCAGTGAGGGAAGGGGGGCACCCACCCCCTTTCACACCTGTCTGAAACCCCCCAGCCCATCAGGGCTGCTCCACAGGGTCCCTGCTCTTCTTCACACCTCTGAGATGGAGCTGTCATTACCTGCTCCAGCCTGGACCTGCCTGCCCCACTGTCAGAGCTTCTCTGAGTTCCCAAGGGGTTTTCAGCCAAGCCACATTCCCAGGAGCCTAAATTAATCAAGATTTTTTAAGCCCTGCTAAGGACTGCTCCAGTTTTCATCCACTAAGGATCAGACCAAACAATCTGCTGTCTTTTACTCCCTTTTGCCAAGAAGTCTCAAAGAGAGCAGCCAAGGCATCATCTCCCATCCCCCTGACCCTGTAACTCCCCGTTCTGAGCTGGTGCAGGGAAGAGGAGGAAAATGAACCCAAATCACTGCTCAGCTCCTGTTCTCCCAGCCTGCCCATCCCACCCAGCGAAACACACGGCATTAAAACTTCTGCAGCTGAGAGGATCTGATTATTTTTATGGAAATTTGCTCCAAGTTCAGAAGTGGATCAATGACAATTTCTTGAGCTGGCTCCATTTTGAGCACCAGAATTGACTTTTGGAGAAGCTGCTTGATTTCCCAGCTTCCCCCCACCAGAAAAGAGATTATTGCATAGGCATGTGATGTAATTCAGCTCCAAATAGGGTCTGGGCCTATTAGACCCCAATATAAAACTCACCCAGGCTCCAAGGAAAACAGCAGAGCTCCCTTCTATCCCTCCTTGTCACACCTCAGGCCAGGCAGAGATGGGAGTGAATCCACCTGCTAATATTCCATACACCACACAGATATAAATGGCAGCTCAGGACCCAGCACAGGAGAGACCCATTTTGGGTAATTTACTTCAACTATTCCTTTCCTGAGTTCCCCAGTTTGCCCTGTTTCTATTACCCAACCATGCCACTCCTTTGCTTTTGTCTTGTCTTGCTGTCTGCCTGTCTCTCTGCTCATTCTCCTTCCCTTTTCCATTTGAAAATACATTTCTTCTGCTTCAGAGGTCTTTTTCTGGAGTACAAATTCCTCTGTTTTCCTCTCATCCATCACCTGCCAGGTCTCTCTCTGCATCTTCCCGTGACCACATGGGCAGCAACTCACCAAATTTTGGCACTGACCCCCTTCCCAGCAGGGCCAAGTGACTGTCACCAAACTTTACTCCTTCCCTTAACACCTTAAAATCATCCTGGGGGCACCAGAGGTAACAAAGATTGAAGCTCTTAATGCAAATTCCTGCCTCCAGGTTAGCACAGTGCAGGGCTTTCTGCAGGGCCTCTGTAAAGAGGCTTTTAATTTAGCACTAATAGGGAGGTTATTGTATGTTAAATAAATACTAATTGATTATTTAATATATATGCGTTGAGGGTTAACTGCTATGTAATGAGCTCCTCTCCATTAGTGGGGCTGCTGAGTGTCAATTAATATGGGTTTCATAATCAATTGATATTTAACATGCCCTAACTTCCCTGTTTAGACTTAATGGGCCAGCATTTCCAAAGTGGACAAAGCCAATAGGTTGTTCTTTCTTTTAAAAATTAAAAAAAAATATTTGTCAGAAGATTTACAAGAGGGTGGGAAGTCATGAATGTATTAAAAGCTCAGCAAATCAGCTCTGCAGAACTGATCAGCAAATCAGCTCTGCAGCAGGGTGAGTCTGTCCAACCCCAAGAGAAACCTCTGGAAATGGGGGAGTGAAGCCACATTCCCTTCACTTCTGTGGAACCTGGGCTTGTTTTTCTCTAGAGTGTCCCAGAAAGTGCTCTGCCCCATTCCAAAGCTTTACCCATGGCATGAGCTGGGCCTGGCCCCTGTGTGACCCTGGCTTTGCTGTCCAGGTGCACTGAGATGCACCCTGGAAATGGGATGTGCAAACCCCCTTTTGGAAACTACTCCAAGATAAACATTAGGGACAAGGCTTCCAAGGATGACCAGGGGATTTAGACAAGCAGCTTCCATTTATTTTAATAAGCATCACGTCTCTAAGTGTCCCAACTGCCTTTTAAAACATCTCATGGCAAAGGCTTTATTCCCTTTGCCTCTCCTTGCCAGGCACACACAGATAAATCATGTGCAAGCTGTTTGTGGCATACACCAGGGAGAAAACAAGGAAGTTTCTAATGAAAAGAGTGATCATAATGCATTTACAGCCATTATCTAACACTATTTCTTACTTAGCTTCCTTGCTGGCAGCTTTCACACGGTTGCACCATGCAGCAGAGTTTAGCTTAGCTTGCCAAAAATCAGGCTGGAAGAAAGCATACAAGGAAGTACATCAGACACAGAAGTCTCAGTTCCCACCTGAGGGCATCTTTTTCAGGTTTGCTCCCTCTGGTCCCCAGCTGGAACCCTGCACCCCAGCAGGCCACTCCAGGAGCTGAATGCTCCCTGTAAATATTACAATACTACAATATTCTTCATCAGCAAGGCTGGGACAGCACGAGGAGAATGGGGCTGGAACAGCACCCAGGCAGGGCTAGGATGCAGATAGCAAAGACTGGAAAAAGAACAAAGAGGAGCATGTGGCCAGATCGGGGTTTGAAGTCTACAGGCTGATTTATGCCATCTGAGGATCTGGCCCAGTTAGATCTAATTTT
Organism: Phylloscopus whistleri; assembly: GCA_017589585.1. Taxonomy (NCBI): domain Eukaryota; kingdom Metazoa; phylum Chordata; class Aves; order Passeriformes; family Phylloscopidae; genus Phylloscopus; species Phylloscopus whistleri. The sequence continues at coordinate 682,653 of JADMLD010000978.1, read as the reverse complement.
AACATCCTTGACAAATTCCCTTTAACGGCAAACTGTCAGAAGGGAATCTTCCCTCCGCCCCTCATGCTTCCCTCCTCAGGAGCTGTTCCCTGTGACAACACCCTTCCCCAGCAGTAATTGGCAGCATCATTCTATTATCACTTATTCTTGAGGCCTGAGGATTTGGTCCCTTGCAATTTTCCTGCTGCACAAATTCACGTCTGTTAGTTTAAGACACGTGCATGTTCCTGCATTCATTCCCCGTGTGTGCCTGAGTGTGGAGACAGGGCTCAAACCTGAAAGGGCCCTTGTCTTCCCAAAAATTAAAGCAAGCAAGAGAGCTAATCACTGCTGACACATCACTGGGGCTTGCAGGAGCAGGCACCTCTGGTGTCTCCAGCAAAACAGTGGCAATTCTGCTCATAAGCATTTGAAATGCATGATGATCCTAATGAACTTAATGGCATCACTATCCAAGGACAGCATCAACTCCTTGCCATCCTGCATTTTGCAGAAATGGCTTCCCTTTAAACACTGTGCCCCTGCTTTGAACAGTAATGGTTTTTAAAAGTGTCTTAGCACACAAAGGCAAAATCTTTTTTGAAACAGGGTGGAATTGGTTGGTGATTATCACTGAAAAGCTGGCAGCCACCAGCTAACCTTCTAACAATGAAATATGGGAATTTACCTTCATGCTTCAGTGCTTGCTATTCAGCTGTCTACCAGGGTCTAAATCAATGATTCTACACCCTCCACTCAAGGTTTCTCTTTCAAATGCTGCAGATATGACCTTAAGTTCATCATCTAAACAATGCAGTTCACGTTTAATTTCATTAATCTAAGATCTTCCATAAAATTGCAATATGGCACCATACCTTTCAAGTACCTTCATTAAAATCCATGTTATTTCTAAATCCTATGCATATCTATGAGGTCATACGGTGTTTTATTAAAATGGATTTTTGAAAGGCTCAGCTCTTTTATCACCAATTGTCATAAGGTAGTTTACAATAAAAAAAAAAACTTAAAAACCCCAAATCCTTTCCAATCTCTTAGGCAATGAGTAGATTTGAACATTTCTGCAGATTACCACCTAATTTTTTAGCTTTTTCCCAAAGACTCGGAGAGGAAAAAGAAGGAAATCATTGAACCCTCCCTGTTTGTGTATTTTCTGCTGTCTAGCCCTTTACCCTCTTGACACAAGCATGTGGGGAGGCAGCCTGGGGAGTGCAGAGGGACCCAGGGTGCTGCTGTGAGACACTCCACAACTCAGAGTGTAAATCCAGTCCCTGACCACACCCTGAGCTGAGCCTGAAGTGCTCCTGCCTTCCCTCCCTCCACCTGGAGCATCCCTGTCTGTGCCAGGCTCGGGGGGAACAGCTCAGGGATACAGGCAGCAATCCCAGCCTCCCTGCCTGTGCTGCACTTCTGGTTTTCACCAGCAGATTCTGCGAGTCTGGAGCCTACCAGAGCCACTTCTCTGTGTGCATGGGCTCCTCTAGACCTCACACATGAAATAATTGCAGGTGAGGCTGAGTTGGAGCAGCCATTGCTCCCTCCTTAATTAAACCCGAGTTCAGCACTCACTCCATTCACCTCTTCCAGAAAAACCAACCCCTCCCATTAATGCCAAACGAAAACCTGCCAAAATCTAACACTGGAGCACTGAGATTCGCCACAAGGGTAAGGAGGACACAAACGACAATATGTGTCCAAAGATAATGTTCCACGGTGCTTTAATCTCGAAAGCAAAATATTAAGCACCCTGAAGAGCCAAGGCTGTCCAGGGGCCCTGCTCTCACCCTCCCTGCACTGTCCTACCGAGGTTTCAGCAAGAGCTGCTGCTACTGAGGTGTCATTGGTGACAAACCTTCCCCGGTAAATACTGCACTTCACCCTGGGACCAGGATCAGCCAGACAGACATTTTCTAACAGTTCTGGGTGTTGTCGTGCTGAGTGCTCAGAGAACCCTTCCCCTGCCCGAGTGCCCGGTGACAGAGCTTTAATCACTCACCCTGATTACACATTCATGAGCCATCCCCACTTACACATGCATATGTATTAAGTATTTTACATAGTCACACCCCTTAGCAGAAGTCCTTAGCTGCTTCTTTAGGGTCGGTTTTCACACCCGGTGTCCTTTTTAGGCGGCTGCTCCTCACCCCCAGCTTTTCAATGCGCACAATACCATCGTTATTGCACACCTCCTGCTCTGCCAGCCTCGCAGAGCTGGCCTTGTTGGGGAGGATGAAGCAGGAAGCCCCTGCAGAAATGATTTATTGGTGAAAGATTCTAAGAGTGTAAAACCTGCAGGAAAAATAGAGTTAAAAGCAAGATTTGAAGTACAGAATGCTAAGCAGGAAGATGGTGATTAAATCAGCTGAATCAATTGGTAATTGAGCAATGTCCCTCCCCAAGACAAAGGGATACAAAAGGAGGTTGGGCCCTGCCAGGTAGCAAGTAAAAGGTAGTTTTCCTGGCTTTTAGTATGTAGATTAGTATGGTAATGCAGTAGTTCTCATAGGCTGTATGTAAATTCTGTAGGTTTTGTATCCTGTGCTGGTTGGCTGGTGCTAACCAGAATATTCAGTACAGAAAGGGATAAAATGGAATGTAACAGGAAATTCAGTCTCTTAAGCGCTTGGACTTCTCCTCCTGCTGCTCTCTTCCCTTCTCTTCTTTTCAGCCGGTCCTGGTCAGGTTCCCTTTCCCCACGACCAATAAACCACGAGTCCTGAGAGCATCCTGGTCTCCAGATATCTCTCATCGGACTCCACGGCACCCCGTTTCTAACAGGGCTTGTGAAAAAGGCATATTGTGTGTGTGGCCCTACGCAGATATTTACTATACGTAATATGCTAGTTAGAAAAGTTGTGCGATATTAACATTTGAATCATATAGTAAATGTAGTTTTTAACATTAAGTTTTAGTAAAAATTTGTGTGTAAGGTATTTTCTTTAGCTCAAGGGAAAGGGAAGCTGCCCAGGAGAATGTTTCACAGAGATAAGATTTACAACAGAAAAGAAAAACCCCCCTCGGATTCTTCAGACAAAAGATGCATATCTCTCGGAACCCACAGGAACCAGACGCCCTGAATCCACAGAAGCAAGACTTCCTGCCACCAGGGGAGCTTAGCAGGGGCTCTTGGGAAACAAGTTTGTCTTAGATAAAGCATGCATAATTATGAAGTTTTGGTCCTCAAAAAGGGAAAGATTTCTACCGAAGATGGCCTTTCTCCTGACTGGCTTGGGTCTGGGAAGGAGGAAGGACGGTGGTCTAGACTACCTTCTTTGCCTTTATTGTCTCATTATTTGTCCTGTCTCTGAAAACTTTTTAAACTTTTATTTGTATTAATTTTTTTTTGTGACCAATTTTATTCTTTATTAAATTTTCATAAATTTCTAAAAGTGAGTGATTGGCATTTATCACAGGCTGGCCTCCTGCTTGCGCCTTGCGTGGCTCCTGTTTGCCCCACTCCCATCCTTTATCTGTTTCTGCGAGGCTGTGCTGTTCCCCTGCCCTTATCAGAGCCAAACCCCGCTCTGTCCCGCCGTCCTTATCACTTCCCCAAAGCCATCCCCCCGCTGCAGTGCCGCGGTGTAACATCACTCTGGAGAAGCAATTACGGCGAGCAGAGCCAGGAACTAAAGACAGGTCACCTAAATGAACTGGGGGGAAAAGTACATGAGAAAACAAGAAAATGTCTTCATCACTTTTCAGGCTTCAAATTGGAAAAACAAGGGATCAATACGGCAGAACTTCATTTAATGGTGTGAAAAACAATCCGGCCCGAGACAGGCAGGAATCACTTATGGCAAAACAAACAGGGCAATTAGGGCCGGGCAGGGCGCTGGGGGACGGCAGAGCTGGGGCCATTCCTGCAGCCTCGGCTGCCTGAGACAGGCCCACGAGGGATGGAGAGCAGGAAAAACCCGGGAAAAGCCCGGGGAAACCCGGGGAAACCAGGGGAAACCAGGAGAAAACCAGGGAAAACCCGGGGAAAACCAGGGAAAACGAGGGGAAACCAGGGGAAAACCCGGGAAAAACCAGGGAAAACGAGGGGAAACCAGGGAAAACGAGGGGAAACCAGGGAAAACCAGGGGAAAACCGGGGAAAACCAGGGGAAAACCAGGGGAAAACCAGGGAAACCAGGGAAAACCAGGGGAAACCAGGGAAAACCAGGGGAAAACCAGGGGAAAACCAGGGAAACCAGGGAAACCAGGGAAAACCAGGGGAAACCAGGGGAAAACCAGGGGAAACCAGGGAAAACCAGGGAAAAACTAGGGAAAACCAGGGAAAACCAGAGAAAAACCCAGGGAAAAAACAGGGAAAACCAGGGGAAAACCAGGGGAAAACCAGGGAAAACCAGGGGAAACCAGGGAAAACCAGGGGAAACCAGGGAAAACCAGGGGAAAACCAGGGGAAAACCAGGGAAACCAGGGAAAACCAGGGGAAACCAGGGAAAACCAGGGGAAACCAGGGAAAACCAGGGGAAACCAGGGGGAAACCAGGGAAAAACCCGGGAAAAAAAACCAGGGAAAACCAGAGGAAAACCAGGGGAAAACAGGGAAAATCAGGGGAAAACCAGGGGAAACCAGGGAAAACCAGGGAAGAACTAGGGAAAACCGGGGAAAACCAGAGAAAAACCCAGGGAAAAAACAGGGAAAACCAGGGGAAAAAATAGGGAAAACCAGGGGGAAACCAGGGAAAACCCAGGGAAGGATGCTCCGAGGTCCCAAAACAAAACATCCCCCAAAATGGGCAGCACAGCAGCATTTTGCTGATTTTTCTCCCCTCGTTTTTTCACCCATGCTCCTTCCCATTCAGGTGAGTGATGGATGGAACACTGGGCAACCCTGGCTGCTGCAAGCACTGACACCTGGGCTGGGAGATGGGAACAAAACCTCTCCCTGATACCCAGCCTAAACATCCGCCAGTGTGAAGCCATTCCCTCTGGTCCTGTCTCTCCAGGCTCTTGTAAAGTCTCTCTCCCTCTTTTTTGTCGGCTCCTTCAGGTGCTGAAAAGTCACAATGAGGTCACCCTGAAACATTCACGGCCTTAAAACCTTTGGTGTCAGAGCCCAGAAGCCTCAGCCCCCTCCTGCTGAGCGCTCCTGCACGGGGAAGTTTCCCTCACCCCTGGAGAAGCAGCAGCTGCTCTGCTCTCCAGCACAGCTCTCAGGACACCTCAATACAGACATCTGCCACGGGAGCATTTTATTGCTTTTGCTGTCACTGCCACTGCCAGGCCCTGGAGCAGATTAAACAGATTAATAGGAGTGATGGAGAGGGAGTGTAAAACCCTCCACTGTGGGCCGAGTGAAACGGGGAAAGGAGGGTGGGGCTGACATTTGCAGGAGTAACCTCGTGTTATTAAAACAAATTCAGCATGAGGGGAAAACACCTTTGCTTTGCACCTCCTGATGGCTACGAGAGCATATTCAGGATCAGAGGGTTGTGAGGCAGTGAGTTGGTGGGGTTTCAGTGTTTTCTCCTCCCCCCATGTCAGACAAACACGGTCCCCGTGTTGCTGTGTCACAGGGCTGCTGCTCTTAAAGCACACGAGGATGCAGAGTGGACATCAGCTCTAAATCTTAAAATCTAGCTGGGGATTTATATTTGTCTTCAGGAAAATAATCAACCCCCAAACTCCGGATGCATTGCCAGAAAACTGCTACACGCTGCAATTTTTCTCTCTTTTTTTCCCCCCTTCTGACGAAACATTGGTTGTATTTTCTCCTTTTATTTATTGGAGTGCTAAGTGGATTATTTCAGCAGTAAATCAGGCCCTTTCATTACATTTTTAAGGTGTTGTCACTGTTATGAAGTACAGTGTGCCATCAAAATTAAGCTCAGGTTGCATTACCACCTATTTTATAGGTGGAGAATTACTTGATGGATTTTTTTTCCAGCAATCCAAGCACTTTGTGTCTTCCCTCCCAAGCCCAACTGTCTCCCTAGTTCCACAGGCATTTCCCTTCAGAAGTTCTGAAATTCTCATGCACCTTCTCTCACAAATACCTGAGGTTTTAAAACAGAGGGATGATGTTTGTTTTAGCCCAAACTCTCCATGCAAAAGCACAGGGAGGTCAGGGCTGGGAAAGACCTGTCTGAGCCCCCCGTTACAAAATCCCAACTATTCCCAACTCCAAAGTTCTCCTGCTCATCAAAGGCAGAGAGGAGCACCGAGCTGCTCGAGGAGTTAAATGTATTAAGCAATTTACAATTAATATAGAACTCATTCCAGAGATATCTACCAGAGAGTACAACAGGGCAATTAACCCACTAATACACTAGGCTATTACATCGCTATGTCTCTTATTTTAGCCCGAGGTGATTTGAAACGCATTGGATTAAAGGATATTACAGGAGATAGCATGAAAAATAGCTTAATGTAATGAGCCATCCCATGATGTCTGCTATTAAAGATGATTTGCAGTTGAAAACTACAACATACAGTAGTTCAGCCATTTAGAAACGTGAGTGGGTTTAACCCTTTTCTGGCCTGCGTGGCCCTGACTTGAGTCGGTGCAAGAGTTCCTCCCTCTCCTCCCCCTCACTCCAAACGCCTTTATCTGAGGATTATCAAACGCACCTTATTAAAGTACAATAGTATCTTTGGGAGATTGGTGCCTGAGGTTGACAGAAAACCAGTAATCTGCTAATAACTTTTAAAAATAGATCCCCGGGAGAGTAAATAGGCTATTGGGGCTGGCGACACGTTCCCGAGATGGGAACTTGTAACAAATTCCTCTGCTAGCCTCAGGCCTGGCGTATCAGTTCCAAACGGTGACCCAGACACCAGCGGGGAAACAAAAGCACCTTATCTTAAAATCTATAACTGCACAGGAACGGCGGCACCCAGGGAGGGGAGGGCGAGGGCTGGGACAGTTCCTGCCCCTGGAGCAGCCCTGCCACGGAGAGTGAGCGGCTGCTCTCGGTTCCCAGGAAAAATCGCAGCGCTGGGGAAGCGTTTCCCACCCGGACAGGGTGCATTTCTCTTCCTCTCGTTTCTGTGCCTTCCTCTCCGGCCGCACAGGCGGTGAGATCATTGAATTCGTGCTGTCAGGCGTGATGGGTTCTGTCTGTGAGGCAGGTGAGGCTCTGCGGACCCCGGGCACAGTCTCTCTTTCTAACAACCCCATTTACACTGGAATAGAGGTTTTGTTCACCTCTGTTTTCCCACCAGAGGAAGGGAGGGTTTGTTTCCCCATGAAAAAGTTTTTCTTCTACTAACAAGAAAGAAAGAAAAAAAAAAAAAATCCCATGCACCCCATTAAAGACATCCCAGAGGGACCTGAGGAAGAGCTGTAAGTAAAAATATTATGAAAGGATGAATTTTCTGGGCAGCTTTGCAGCTGGGCGAGGCATTACAGAGCTGGGTTATCTCACCTGCCTCGGCAGAGACAATCCTGCAGCCACTTCTCACCTTCCCTACCTGTCACCATCCCCTTCCCCATCCCATTTTGCCCCCAGCTCCTGCAAATACTCAATCTCCCCTTTTTTCTTTTGCGATGCCCTCCAGCCTTCCCAGAGCAGCACTTCCTCCCTGAAACCCAAATACAAGCACTTGGTTGTAAAAACAGTATTTTTTAGAAGGATCGAATGAGGATTTTTTCACATTTGCATAAAACCAGAAAAACAATTAGCAGCGCCAAACAGCCCGAAGTGCTTACACTTCTCTGGGAAAGCACCGAGGCGAGGTGCTCTGCACACAGGGGATAACGACTGGATGGGTGCGATCAAGACTGTTCCTTCTCTTAAAAAAAAAAAAAAACGTGAAGAATGGGAGAAAGAAGGGAAAAAAAAATAAAATAATAATAATAAAAAAAGCGCTTTCAGGCTGAGGTTCTCCCGGACCTGAGCTGCACCAAAGTGGAAGGAGAAGACCAAAAAGGATCCATTCCCCAGCTGACCTCCCTCGGCATCGCGGGTTTTGAGCAGAGGGTGGTGCCTCCCGCAGGGGCAGCGGGGCAGGCGGCGGCGGGGACCCCTTGCTAATCACAGAGCTTGTCGGTGTCCCTTGGGTGCTGGCAGATGCCAGCAGGCACGGGCGGGCCCCGGTGGCTCCGCGGCTCGTTCCGAACAGGCTGCACTCGCTGCCAGCCCCGCTCACTCCGGGCTGCGCCGTCCCAGGTGGCACCGGCACCTGTCACCTCCGGTTTGCATCCAGGGCCGGGAGCGATTCGGGAGAAAGGGAGAGGATGACCAGGGCTTTCTGACCTTTTCTCCTTCAATTTGGCTGCGGTGCCGTGCGGGGAGGAGGTGGCAATCACGCTACGTGGAACCGACACGCTCATCGGGGTGTCAGCGGCTGACGGCGGCGGCGGCCGTGTCACCCGGCAGCGGGGACACCGAGCCCCCGAGGGGACCGGGGCAGGGATGGCACCGTCTGGGAACAGATCTGAGCCTCCCCACTGCCTCCCGGCAGGGGCAGCGTGATTTAATTGTCAGCACATCCATCAAAAGCCTCGTTGCTCTGTCCGGTTTTTCCTTCCCGAGCGGGATCGGTGTCTCCTCGCACCTGCAGAGCTCCTCCCGGAGGGGCTGAACCTGTGAGATCAGGGAGTTCTCTGCTCCAAACTGCTGTGGTGTGGGGAAACTGAGGCACGGGCTCAGTGGGGATTTCCCAGAGCCGTGATCACGGAGATCATGGAGTTCTCTGCTCCACTTTTTGTAAATTAAACTGCTGTGGTGGTGGGGAAACTGAGGCACAGACTCAGTGGGGATTTCCCAAAGCCGTGCCCTGGCTGTCCTGAGGCCCAGGGATGGGCAGTGGGGGAAGGCAGATGGACACCCAGGGACAGCCCCTGCTCTGCAGCCCCAAAGCTGCCCCAGCAATGATCCCACAGAGGGAAGGGGAGAGGTGTCAGTGACCCCACAGAACTGTCCCAGCTCCTGCTGGTCCCTGCCCGCAGGGGAGCAGGGCCCGGAGTCTCAGCCACCTCCCCAAGCAGCCAGCCCCAGGCACAGCCGGCGTGGTGATCAGCAGAGCAATTAATTAGCACGAATTCCAGCGGGGAGAACGGCCAGACAGGAGGATTCAGAGCCAGGACTGGCATCTCTCACCGGGTCGATCCCAAACCCGGCTTCCAAACTCTTCTCTGCCTCCAGGGCAGAGCCCTGGGGTGCCCCTCAGCATCCCTGGTGTGTCTGACACTGCAGCCAGGTTTGGCCACAGGAGCCCTGCAGGCAATGCTGCTGCGGGCAATGCTGCTGCAGGCAACGCTGCTGGGGCAATGCTGCTGCAGGCTGTGCTGCTGCAGGCAATGATGCTGCTGCAGGCAATGCTGCTGCAGGCAATGCTGCTGCAGGCAGCGCTGCTGCAGGCAATGCTGCTGCAGGCAGTGCTGCTGCAGGCAATGCTGCTGCAGGCAATGATGCTGCTGCAGGCAGTGCTGCTGCAGGCAATGCTGCTGCAGGCAATGCTGCTGCTGCGGGCAATGCTGCTGCAGGCAGCGCTGCTGCAGGCAATGCTGCTGCAGGCAATGCTGCTGCAGGCAATGCTCCGGAGCTGCCCTGCAGCCACAAACCCTCCGGGCCTGCCCAAACCTCTGCTCTGTGCCCTGGATGGGCACCTGCAATCCCCATCGCAGCTCCTGGGCTGGCAGACACTCCTGGGGTTGGGAGGGGAACGGTGTGTGGTGAATCACAGACACTGCAGACACCACGTTCAAGGGGAATTTTTACATTTTGTCAGTCTCAAAGTGTCAAACCCTACACAGACCAGCTGGACACACAACAAAGAGCAGCCAGGGCATCATTTGAGTGGATGCCACGAGCCCCAGGTGAGAGGTGGTGTTGCAGGACTAAACACTCCTGGCTGGCACGAGGCAAAGCAGCTGAATTCCCCCAATATTTGACTGGAGAAGGCAAAGGGGGAGAGGGGAGAGGAGCGAGGGAGAAGGGTTTGTACAGAAAACTCCCTTTTTTGGAGGGTAGGAGGGATATTATGAGTTGGTAACAGCAAGAGCAGAGATTTTTGCACTCCTATAAATCATTATTACTGGGTGTCCCTGAGGGGATGAGAAGAATGAATCAGTTACACACACACACACACAATGCCAAACTTTTAGATGGAGGAAGAAAAAAGAGAAAGAAGAGAGGGGGGGGAAAGGAGAAAAGGAGAGAGAAGAGAGGTGGGGAAAGGGGGTACATAAGAAGGCAAATAAAATATTAAAGATGGGGAGGGGAAAAAAGAGAAAAAAGAAGAAAGAGGGGAAACAGAAGAGGAAAATAAAAATAAGAGAGATAAAGAAGAGAAAAAACGAAAGAGAAGGAGACAAAGGCAGAAAAAAAAAGAAAGGGAGGAAAAGGGAGAGAGAACAAAAGCCAAAGGAGAAGGAGGAAAAGAAAGGGAAGAATGAGAAGAAGGGAATGAATGAACTTTGGAAGCAATTTGTAATTCCTTTCGCCTACATCATGAATTGAACATTAAAAAAAAAAAAAAAAAAAAAAAAGATGGGAAAAAAAAAAAAAGGGAAGGAGGAAGGGAAAATATTCCGCCTAGCATGCAGATTATCATTTGAAAAGATTCTGTTGCCATGTTTTTGTCCCTGGGTGATGAAAATGAAATTGTCTGATGTGTGCGCCGTGTTAGATTTACCTTTGCAGGGTTCACCCACAATCAGTGGAGAGGGGTCACGCCACAATATGTCATCTCCCAGCTCCATCACACCAACTCCAATTTATACGAGGAGGTATTATGCATTTCAAAGGAACCCCCTGCGCGTGGCTCTTGTTACTGATCTATATCACAGCTCAGCTGAGGGAAGATTAGTTCTGCTGCAAGGGCAAGCAGACTTATTTGTTTATGATTATATTCTCCTTAAAGACGCACCGTTCTTTTTTTTTTTTCTTTTTCTTTTTTTTTTTTAATGTCTAATTTAAAGCGTGCGTTAAAGGCGCTGGGGAAGGGGGTGGGATGTAAAAGGTGAGAGAATTCTGCACTCTCCCACAAGGAAACCTAATAGTCTTAGTCTCCCATGCATCCTGCTCATTAAAAAAAAAAAAGAAAAAAAAATCTCCATTTAAATGCAAATTTGAGTTTTAGCTGGGGACTCCCCCAAAAGCTTCTCTCGGAAGCACCAGGGAAATAGGATGCAGAGCCTAAAATGGCTGACAGCAGCGGAACGCCCGGTGGAAAACACTTCCCACCCGCATCCCCCGGTCCTGGCGGCCGCCGATGCCCCCGGGTGCGCTCGGGCGGCCGGGCGGGCTGGGGCAGCACCGCTCCCATCGCTCCCCCGGCTCCACCTCGGGCAAACGCCGCCCGGGCGCGCTGAAACTCGCAGCGTTAGCCTTTCAACTCCTGCCCGCCGCTGCTTTAATCGACGTTTCCCACCAAGCCGCCCGGTAAAAGCTTGGCCAGGATTTGCCAGGCAGCCCCGCCGCGCCGCGCTGCTCCCCCCCGCATCCCCAGCGTGCCTCGGATTTGGGGGGCACCCAGGGTGTCACCGAGAAGCTGACACCGCCTCCATCTGTCCCCGAGCTTAGGGGGAGCCCTGTAACCCCGCTGGCATTAAAAAACCAGCGAGTTCTAGGAAGTTTTTCCAGGAGGAAAGTCCGTTTGTTGGGTGGGGAAAGGCTCGGATGGCGGTACCCTCTGGTGGGGATGCCCAGAGTTGTCAGGCACCGCTGGAAGAAAAACAAATATAAAAACAGACTCAGGGCTTTCTAAACCAAATGAAAAGGAGGGATGTGAGATGAGAGAGGTGGCATTTCCCAGAGTGGGAGGGCGTTCTCCTTCCCAGCAGGGTTTGTGCCGAGCTCCGGTGCAGGGACACTTGTGCTGCTCAGCGCTGCTGCCCTCTCCTCTGCCCCTGATTAAGGAATTAATTGCTGGGCACAATAAACAGCCCCAGCTAGGAAATAAATGGGCCCAGCCAGGAGCAGAGACACCGAGATGCTGCTCTGCCCCCATCCCTCAGCACCTCCAGCCCTGGGGATGAGCGGAGCCACCAGGATCCACCGGGAGCAGAGGATGGGCACACATCTCTGTTTCCTTCATGTTTTGCAGAACAATTCTGCCAACATTTGCCAAACCAGTGCAGAATCAGAAGCATTGGCTTCCAACTATCATCAGCCATGAGCACCAGAAGTGTGATCAGAAGTGGAGCATGGCAGTGACACCCATCTCCCTTTGCAGTGCTGGTGGCACACAGGGACAATACACAGATAAATGGAGGGATAAGCCAATGAGGATATTAATTATGAGTGAATTGGCTCATATTTCACTGGAAATGTATCCCATATTCATGTGGCATTTCCCCTGACCCCGGATTTGGGCACTTGGTGGAACAGCAGGGTGGTTGTGGTACCCACAGGGATCTCACCCCAAAAGGCTGCTGATCCTACAACAGATCCCCCTCACCCTGAGGGTCTGACCCTGCCCACCCACGTGCTGGGGAACACCCTGGAGAACCCTGGCATCACCAAACCCCTCTGACACAAACAGCTGGGAGCTCCCAGCTGCTCCCAGTGTTAAATATTTGCTGCCCAAGTGCAAAACCCTCACGGTGCAGCTCCGGGAGCTTCCTCCTGTGCCAGACCCAGAGAAGGAGACCCCGAGATGCCAAGGGCCTGGTGGTGTCTGTGCTGGCCATGGCATCACCTCCCACCCCCAGGATCAGGAACTGAGAGCCTGAGGTGCCCACCCCTGGTTTTCCAGAAGCTCCTCCTGGGAAAGGAGCCAACCTTTCCCTCTCCCTGCCATTTCCTCCCTTGTTCTTCGTGAAAACCACACTCATTTCACTACTTTGAAAGCACATAATATGATGGGTGAAAACAATTAAATGAAATAGACTGGTAATACCCATGGGAAAACATTTTTAGATATGATATTACAATCTTGTTTCAAAATTGGATTTTGCCAAGAGGAAATACAGTTTATTATAAAACACATTTTCTGTTAATTTAATTATATAATCTTTGGCTTCAGAGAAGGGATGCTTAAATCAGACCCATTTAATTTTCAAGTGTATTCACCCATCACCTAGGGCAAATTGGTTTAAATTAGTAGGTGACTATATAAGTTCTAGATATGTGTCAGACAAAAATTCATCTGCAAACTCCACATGAAGGACTATCTACAGGGGCAGGAATTACCTGGGATGAGCACAGGAGCACCTGAAGAGCAGCACTGGCTCTGATTTCAATGACACCCACCACAGAGCCCGACCCGGGATGATTTTTTCTCTTTGTTAATGTTTTGCCAGCTCAGTCCATCACCCTGCACGTCTGCGCCGTGCCAATAAAAGCTGATGACCTGCAGTTAGATCCTGCCAGGTGCATTAAATCCCCAGAACGGGAGCGGGTCTCGCTCAGCCTCCCGTGGCCCCTTTCCCTGGCAGAGATTGCATTCCCAGCCTAATGACAGCCCCGGTTTGTTCCCGGCCGTGCCTGAGCTCTGCCTCCATCCCTCACCGCCGCCCCAGGCAGCCCAGCCCGGCCGGCAGCCCCGAGTTCCAGCGCTGATCTGCTCCCAGCCGGCTCCTCCTGCTCCCGGGAGCCCGGGGTGATGTGGCAGTGCTCAGAGCAGCCAAGGGCAGTGCTCAGAGGGAGCCCCCCCAAAGGCAGTGCTCAGAGGGAGCCCCCCCAAAGGCAGCAGCCCCTCCAAAGGCAGGGCTCAGAGCAGCCAAGGGCAGTGCTCAGAGGGAGCCCCCAAAGGCGGGGCTCAGAGGGAGCAGCCAAGGCTGCTGTCTGGGGTTTTGCCGTTCTCCTCTGTCCCCTTTAAGGAGTTTGTAAAAGTCTCATTTTCAGCCTTCTGTGTTTTTGGAGTCAGATACACTTTGGTATAAACAAGCCACTTGTTATTGTAAAATCCAGCAATGTTTACATTCTTTTCATAAGGAGGAGACTGTGGATGGACTGAACATGGTCCAGTGTGGTTGGAGAAGAAGATTTTCTTCCTCAGTGATCCATGATCACTGCTAGAATTCAATAAATGTTGATTTTGTAAATAAAGCTCTCTCTTTTCCACCTGGGACATGGCAAGGTGTGGGGGTGAGTTCTTTATGTCGTCTGTGACAAAGGCAGTGCTCAGAGGGAGCCCCCAAAGGCAGTGCTCAGAGGGAGCAGCCAAGGCTGCTGTCTGGGTTTTTGCCGTTCTCCTCTGTCCCCTTGAAGGAGTTTGTAAAAGTCTCATTTTCAGCCTTCTGTGTTTTGGAGTCAGATACACTTTGGTATAAACAAGCCACTTGTTATTGTAAAATCCAGCAATGTTTACATTCTTTTCATAAGGAGGAGACTGTGGATGGACTGTTGGGTTGTCCAGTGTGGTTGGAGAAGAAGATTTTCTTCCTCCAATCCACGATCACTGCTAGAATTCGATAAATGCTGATTCTGTAAATAAAGTTCTCTCCTTTCCGCCTGGGACATCACAAGGTGTGGGGGTGAGTTCTTTATGTCAACTGCGACAAAGGCAGTGCTCAGGGGGAGCCCCTCCAAAGGCAGTGCTCAGAGGGAGCCCCTCCAGAGGCAGCAGTCCCTCCAAAGGCAGCAGCCCCTCCCAAGGGCTCGTCTCTGCCCGCCGGAGCTCGGGAGAAGCGCCCGCCAAGGCAGGAGAGAGGAAATTCCTCAGCCGAGGGAAGACGCTGCAGTGCAGCCAGGGCTGACTGGGCAGGAACACCACGGTGATGGGAAATAATCACCCCCGGGCCGTGCCAGGTGCTTGGCATGGCAGGGGATGGAACTCCAGCACGAACGGCCCCAGGCTGCCCCCGCAGCTCCAGCAGCCAACCCAGCCCACCCCGAGCATCCCTGCGCTTTGGGGCTGCTCCCACACGGGCATCACCCTCCGGAATTCTCCAGCAGCTGCTCTTGGGGTCCAGCAGAGCCCCCTGGCAGGCTCGTCCCCACCAGCCTCCCACATCTCTGCTCACCCCAGCACACAGAGCTGGGTGTGTGCCCTCGCTGTGACAACAGCAGCACCAGGCACGGCCACCCTCACCCGAAATAAACCACGGAAAGCAGAGTTCCTGCCCTTGCACTGGGCCAGGAGCTCAGCCAGCAGCAGAAGGCAGAAAAGCAAGGCAATACCAAAACTCGGTTTAGCTGTTAAATTCTCACTGGGCTGTTTCAACAAAACCTACATCACAATTCTCACGCCAGGCAGCGAGCACAAGTCACTGCCAAAGCCAAAGCCAGGGGAGGCTCCTGCTGCCACAGCATTTATACAGAAATAAAAATATAAATATAAATAAAAATATAAATATACACGTGCAGCAGTGTAGGGAAATTCTGGAAAGGCGAGTTGAAAGCGTTTGCTAAAGGCAAATACTGAAAGTAAACAAAGGAGTTTACTAAACTCCACCAAAATATTATTTGCCAAGATAGCTCACAAATTCCAGAATTCCAGGCAGCATCTCCACCCCTCACTCCTGTCACCTGAGGAGCTGCTGGAGCACTGGGGCTGCCCAGGGCACTGCTGGAGTCCCCATCCCCAGGGGGGATTTAAAAGTGTGGATGTGGCACCAGGGACGTGGTTTGGCTCAGGGCTGGATTTGTTGGTTTTAAACATCTTTTCCAATCTAAATTATTCTTTGGGGATTTTCCATACAGGTGGAGTGCTGGTCCTGGGGGTGTTGATGGTTGATGGCCTCAAAGATCTTTCCCAACCCTACCAATTCCTTGATCCCATGAGTATTCCATGAATAAACAGGAATATTCCAACAGGTGTTGGACACCTTCCTGCCTCTTGGCTGCTCTCCCCCTTGGCCACCCCATTTGGGAAGGAGCCCAACCCATCCCTGAGGACCAAACCCCCACCCAACCTGACCCCAGATGCAGATGCACTCCCAGAGTGATGCCAACACAGGATCTCAGCCGTGTCTGGCAAATAAACATTACAAGGGGCTGTTTCAAACCTTTGTAGTAGCAAATCTCAGCACTTAACTGGTAATGCAATAAGTCCTATCAAGAGCAGGCTGAAAGGTGGAATAAATTTCCTGGAGAACAATGAGGGTGATGTATGCATATGACCAAGGCACAATAAAACTGTAGAATGGGAGGGAAAAAAAATGCATACAGTCAATACAATAAAATCAGCACAAATATAGGTTGTGTAAGCAAATAAATCTAACAATCCAAATATTTTACAACACGCTCGCACGCTGAACATTTTTTTTTCTTCTTCTCCCCCTCCCCAGAAATCTTTGGGTGAAAAAAAAAAAAAAAAAAAAAATTAGACTGTTTTGCATCTGAGTGTATTGTAAAGGCACCAGCGGCTGTCTGCACAAATTACCATTCATCTAGGCGTTGTTGTGGAAATTTTCAAGGGATTTGCAGTAATTATATGACAAAATGCTTGCAAATCTCACTCATTGCTGAATAGAAACACACGGGTCAAAGATTGAACACTCTCAGCTTGGTAATTTGTAAATGTCAATCAGACGGGGGCCACGGGAGGCACACAGGCGTAAGCACTGAAAGGCACAGCGACGCCGTAGCAACCAGAAAAAGCCTTTTCAATCCACATTATAAAAGGCACGGGATAGTTTTACTTTCCAGCTTTTTTTTTTTTCTTTTTTTTTTTTTTTCCTTCTCTCTCTCTATCTTTTTTTTTTCCCTTCTCTCTCGCTCTCTTTTTTTTTTTTTCTTCTCTCTCTCTCTCTCTTTTTCTTTTTTTTTTTTTTTAAACAAACTGATCACCTTTCGCCCAGAGGAGGAGGAGGAGGAGGAGGAAAAGCGAGGAGGGGGGGGAAGTAAAGAAAGGCAGGAAAAACAGTTTAAATAAAACCGGCGAGATTAAATTAACTGATACATACATTCGCCGAGGTAGATCGTTTGCTCTGTAATAAATACGGACTCCCTATCTCCCCTCCTCGCAGACAGCGAGGAAAGCAAAATAAAATTAAAAGATATAACAATAAAAATTATAAATGCACCGCGGGCCCAAGAGGCGGTAATGGAGCTGCTGCGGGGTGGGGAGCTCCTGATCTCCGGGGATCAGAAACAGGGGGAGGTGAGGGGGCCCCAAAATCCCCCAAACCCATCCCAAACGGGGACACGGACACGGACCCCACCTCTGCCCGATGGGAGTGGGGATGGGATCCTTGCCAAGGTACAAAGGGAATAATCCCGGCCTCTCCCAGCCCCCGGGGAAGGGCAGGTTTGCCTCTGGAGAGCAGCATCTGCTCCTCCGGGGCCGCTCCCGGCACAGCCACAGCACCGGGGATTATCCGGGAATTATTCGGGAATTATTCGGGAATTGGGGAATTCGGGAATTCAGGAATTGGGGAATTCGGGAATTTGGAAATTCGAGAATTCTGGAATTCGGGAATTCTGGAATTTGGGGATTTGAGGAATTTTGGGGATTTGGGAATTCTGGAATTTGGGAATTCTGGAATTTGGGAATTTGGGAATTTGGGGAATTCTGGAATTCGGGCATTCAGGAATTCGGGAATTTGGAAATTGGAGAATTCTGGAATTCGGGAATTCTGGAATTTGGGAATTTTGGGGAATTTGGGAATTCAGGAATTCGGGAATTTGGGAATTCAGGAATTCGCCTGGCATTTGCCTCCAGGGCCCGCAGCCTTTCTGCGCCTTGCCCTCTGTTTCTGTAGCAGCCCAAAAGGAGATTTTTGTGTAAAACTGGATGTGCTGGGGGGGGTCCTGAGGTTGCTTCCCTTTGGGTTTGTTTGGTTTGTTGTTTTGTGGGGGTTTTTCGGTTGGGTTTTGGTTTTGGTTTGGGGTTTTTGTTGTGTTTTGGGGTTTTTTGTGGGTTTTTTTGTTTGTTTTTGGTTTTTTTTGTTGTTGTTGTTTGTTTTTTGGTTTTTTTTGGTTTGGTTTGGTCATTTTTGGTGGTGGTGGGGTGTTTGTTTTGGTTTTTTTGGTTTTTTTTTAGTCGGGGAAGGCCCCACCCAGAAGGAGATGCTGCTGGTGTTGTCTCAGCCATCACAATTTCGGGGCAGGAGAGCCCTTCCCACCAGTGCCCCAAACTTTCCTCTTCCTCTCCTGCCCCTGCTGGGCCAGCCCAGGCTGCTCAGCCCCCCTGCTCCCTGTCACAGCCGGGGTGTGTGAAATTCAGCATTTCAGGCTCACCAGGAGGAGGAACCAAAGCTGCAGAGAGATTTCCCCACGCCTGCTCCCTGTGCCCACAGCCAGGGACACCCTGAGCTGGGAGGGGCTGGGGACACCAAAACCCCTGAACGCCCCCAGAAGGCTGAAATGGGACCTTTGGGACAGAAACAGAAAAACTTTCAGCAAAAAAAGCACAGACAGCCCCAGGTTAGGGCAGAAATGGGAGAAAGGATCTGTCAACACCAAAGGCCAAGCTGCTGCAGCTCAGCTGCCACCACCCAGCCCACCCCATCCCTCCCCTCGGTGCCAGCTTCACCTCACACCCTGGGTGCTGTCTGGGGTTTTGCCGTTCTCCTCTGTCCCCTCTAAGGAGTTTGTAAAAGTCTCATTTTCAGCCTTCTGTGTTTTGGAGTCAGATACACTTTGGTATAAACAAGCCACTTGTTATTGTAAAATCCAGCAATGTTTACATTCTTTTCATAAGGAGGAGACTGTGGATGGACTGTTGGGTGGTCCAGTGTGGTTGGAGAAGAAGATTTTCTTCTTCCAATCCCTGACCTCTGCTGGAGTTGGATAAATGTTGATTCTGTAAATAAATTTTTCTCTTTTCCGCCTCAGACATTTCAAGGTGCGGGGGTGAGTTCTTTATGTCAACTGTGACACCTGTGAGCTCAGCCTGGAGCTGCCCCCTCACTTCCCAGGGGGTTTGGAGAACCCCAGCCTGGTCTGGGTTTGAAAGGAACCTTCAAACTCCTTCCACGGAGCAGATCACCCAAGCTCTGGGTGCTCCCTGGCCCTGGGGGTGCCATCAGCCCCACCCTCCCCGGGATTTAATCAATCTCAGAAAAAAAATTATGAAGTGGCCATAAAGCCACAAGCCTCATAAAAAAAAAAAAAAAAAAGTACAATAAAATTGAGCAAAGCTATTAAGTTATAAACACAACCAATACATGCAGCATCACTCAGGTGGCAGGGACTGGCCATAAAATAAAAGCCATTTTCAGCCACCAGCCCACGAGTCAGCAAGTGGCTCAATCCAGCAGCCACACGGCCCTTTAGGGCACCCAGCCCCATAAAAATGCACCTGCCCCTGTAGGGAATGTGGGGCAGAGGGCTTGGGGGCCTCCTCCAAATTCTCAGGGAGAAATGGTGTGGATCACTTGGTCCCTGTGAGATTTATTTAACCAACTCCCAAAATACCTGGCACAGGCAGAAAACACCTCTGGAGTTACTGCAGGATGGAGCAGAATGAGGGAAACAGGGAAAGAGAGGGAGTCCTGCAGCCAAAATCCTCTTTTTAATAGAAATCAGCAGTGATATTTGAATTTTGAGCTGTGCTGCTGCAGCACCAGGCTCCAAATGCTTCCTCCTTCTAAACCAAAGTTATTCTAAACACACCTGGTGTCCACTGTAAACAAATTATTCTCCAATGAGTTGCTTAGTAAGAGTTGTATCCATTTCTTTAAAAGAAAATACAAATAAAAAAATAAAAAATTAAAAAAAATAAAAATAAAAATAAAAATAAAAATAAAAATAAAAATAAAAATAAAAATAAATAAATATATGCACCAAGGATTTACAGTGCAGGCATATTTTCTTTTCCTCCCTCAATTTAAAGCCGAGCCTTGGCTTATCCCCTTCCCAACTGCTGTGGAACAATCTCCTCTCTTTATTTCCTCCAAGGGTCCTGTAGGTTATGAATATTCATTGCAATAATTAAGCACCCCCGTTCGCAGCTTGTTGTGTTTACCGTCAGTCCAATAAACCCCGAACAGGTTCATGATGATCTTTAATGTGGGGATTTAATATCATTTCACCTCTCTATCGGTGCAAAGTTTAACTTCCCCTTTAAGCCTCATCAATCCGGGGGAAATAAGTAACCACAATAAAACCCCACTGCAGGCTCTGAGTCAGAGCTACCAGCTCCTGGGGGTTTGTATTCTGAATTTCTTGTTTTGGTTGAGCTCCAGCATTAGAGGAAAACCGAGGTGTAGGGGTGGAGGTTTTTTGTGGGTGTTTTTTTGTTTTGTTTTGTTTGTTTGTGTGTTTTTTGTGGTTTTTCTGGTGTTTTTTGGGTTTTTTTGGTGGTTTTTTTTTTTTTTTGTTGGTGTTGGTTTTTTTGGTTTTCTTTTTTTTGGTTTGGTTTGGTTTTTTGGTTTTGGGGTTTTTTGGGGTTTTTTTGGTTTGGGTTTTTTTTTGTTTTGTTGTGGGGTTTTTTGTTTGTTTGGGGGTTTTTTTTGTTTGTTTTTTTGGGTTTTTTTTTGGGGGGGGGGTGTTTTTGTTGTTGTTGGGGGTTTTTTGTTGTTTTTCCAAGAACTATTCCCATCCCAGGGAGTTCAGCACAGCTGGCCAGAGGAAAGCCAAAAATCCTTTGGAGGACGCAGCAGCCACTGGAAAAAACCACTTATTTATCCAAGGTGCTGCTGAGGAAACCTCTGCGGGAGAAGCGGAACTCCTGGGCGCAGAGGCCAGGGCAGCACCCCCGGCTCAAGGCAGGGCTGGCACTAATTAACCCTTTAATCAGCCCCATTAGCGGCGCGGAGCAGGAGCCAGAGCCCCGCAGCCCGGGCGGGACGGAGCAGCAGAACTCGGGAGCCTTTCTGAGGATTAATTCCCATTAATTCGGCCTTTATGGGCAATAAACCTCGGCGGGTTCACTCCTGGAAGGAGATTTTGCACCGCCCAGGGGAGGAGTGGCTGGGCTGGGCTGGGCAGGAGGATCTGGTCAGAGCACTGGGCTGAGGTTTTAAATACTGGAAAAACTTGAATTTAATAAATTGAACCTGAGCATTTGTGTTCTGTTATTGTTGCAGAGTCTGTGGGGGAAAATGAAAGGACAGCTGTGAATCAAGGAAATAAGTTAGGGGAAATACTCTGATCTACTTTGTAAACTGAAGAGGAATTTCTTCACCTGACCTTAGGTGGGTGAGCTGTCTAATCCAAAAAATCATCTGGGATCACTGGGTGGAACAGGAGAAATAGATCCATATATCTATAGATCCAAAATAGATTTATTCTCTCTGTGTCACTCCTCTGGCAGGACAGGGACAGTCACTCCCCAGGTGTGCTCACCTGCCTCCACAGGCAATGGAGCAGCCCTCACTGGCAGAGAGCTTCTCATGGGATGCAGAGCAAAAATACAAATAAACACTGGAAAAATGGGGACAACAGGCCTTGGGGACAGCCTGGGCTGGCTGCTGGCACAGGGACGTGGCACTGAGGGCTGCTCAGGGCTTCCTGCACAGCCCAGGAGCTCCTTCTGTGTTTTTAGGGAGGGGGTGCTGTTTTTAGCCCCTTCTGTGTTTTTAGGAAGGGGTTGCTGGCTGTTTTTAGCCCCTTCTGTGTTTTTAGGAAGGGGTTGCTGGCTGTTTTTAGCCCCTTCTGTGTTTTTAGGAAGGGGTGCTGGCTGGTTTTAGCCTGTTCTGTGTTTTTAGGAAGGGGTTGCTGGCTGTTTTTAGCCTGTTCTGTGTTTTTAGGAAGGGGTTGCTGGCTGGTTTTGGCCTGTTCTGTTTTTAGGGAGGGGGTGCTGGCTGTTTTTAGCTCATTCTGTTTTTAGGGAGGGGGTGCTGGCTGTTTTTAGCTCATTCTGTTTTCGGGGAGGGGGTTCTGGCTTTTCCTTTCACCCCAGAGGTGCCACTGATCCCCACCAGCCCAGGACAACCCCTGACCCCCCTGGCCAAGCACCCTGGCCACCCCAGAGCCAAGACAAATCTCCTTTTACTTGCTCCTATTTGAAGCAGCCAGGAAAAGCAGGCACCCTTAGCTCAGGCAGAAATGACAGAAATTGCAAAATATCCAGCTGCAAGTGAGAATGGTGCAAAAGGGGCCAAGCTGGAAAATCAAAGAGTGAGGGGAGAGCCCTACCCAGGACTGAGCAGCACCAGCCTCTCCCTGGGCCCTGGGCAAAGAAAAATCTCCTTCTCAGCATTACCTGAAGTTTTATTTAATGGAATAAAAGCCCATTTTGGATGGGAATTAACCCTGGAAGGGGTGGCTGGTAAGAAATGCCAGAGGCTGCACAGCTCAGCCTGCTGAAGCACTGAGCTCCCAAACACCTGAGGGGTGCTGCCTCTCTGCCAGCCTGGGGCTTGCAGGATAAAAAAAAAATGAAGAAAATATCTCATTTAACCCCGAAATTAATGGGGAGCTGGGTATTTACACCATTTCCTCCAGTGAAATTTAGATTCACTTTAGATCAATCTTTAGATTTTCATATCAGCCACGTTCTTGCCTTTTTCAAACCACCCGAAGGAAATGAGAAACCAAAGCCAACCAACATCCCCCACCCCAGCAAAAAAAAAAACCACAGAGCAAGAGCAAAGCAGAGGTGTTACCTCCCTTGCAGGGCTCTGCAAGGCAGCTTCTATTAATAGAATTTTAATAAAGTGAAGGAATTCAGGGCAGGGAGAGCAGCTGGAGCCGGGGTCTCAGAGGCATCCCTGCAGGAAAATGCCTTTTTGCAGGGAAAGGAGAGCAAGGAGGAAAAGGGGGAGGCAGGGAAGCAAAATCAGGGGGGCAGAGCAAACACCAAACCTGGAATTCCCTTCAGAAGGCTCCAAGCCGAGGGCAGGAGAGAAAATGCAGGAGTTAATCTGCATTTTGGGGTATTTAGAACCTGCAGCAAGCCCTGCCTGGAGCCTGCCTGGGGGAAGGAGGTTCCCAAGGAAAAGCTCCCCCAGCTTCCTCAGGAGCTCTCAGGGACAAATTCATTCAGAAACTAAAAATTCACTCAGAAACTAAAAATCCCTTCAGAAACTAAAAATCCCTTCAGAAACTAAAATTTCATTTCGTTTCTCTGCGATTTTATTTAACTTTGCAGCAGTTCCCAGCATACACCCCTGCCCCCCCCAAGCAGAGCCAGGGCAGATCTTTGCAAGTTCCCTCAAATATTTCTCTCTGGATAAGACACAGAATATTTCTCCATCTGTGATGGTGAATATAATATATTGAATATATATTATGAATATATATTATGAAAATATAATGAATATATTGAATATATTGAATATATTGAATATAATGAACCCCAGTTCCAGCAGAAAGCAGGGAAAAAGGAGGAAAGTGGAGTCAACCACCTCCAATGGAGCTGCATTTTTGGGCAGTTTGGCCCAGAGTTGGTGTGTTTGGCACTGGGGCTGCTGGAACATCTCTCCCCTGGGCAGGCCCCAAGCAGAAATTTGGAGATCCAGAATTGATGGTGAAAAGCAGAAGGAGCCCAAGCAGGCAGGCAGCTCCCCTCTGCCATGAAATCACCAAACCTGGTGTGTTTGTCCTTCTGAGATGTCTGCAGGGATCAAAAGCTCCCCCTGGCCTCCATTTCCCCTCTGCTGAGCAGCCTGTGCTGGCTGCAGCAGGGAATGGAGCTCCTGGAAAAGGTGTTTGGGAGCTCTGGGAGCCCCTGGAGCACAGGGAGCACCAGGCAGGGGGGCTGTGGGACCTGCTCCTGCTGCTGCTGGGAGGCAGAGAGCCCTGGGAGCCCACAGCCTGGATCTGGGGGTCTCAGGGAATCACCTGCCTGCAGCAGGGCTCCTGCCTCCCTGCCCTCCTCCCAGGGAGGCACCAGTGATCCATCCCCTCATTCCCCGTCCTGCTGGCCACTTTCTGGAGCCCAGGGTGGGTGAGCTGAGTGCCAGGATGGTGCCCAGCAAAGCTCTGCCCCCTCTGCAGCCTCTCCTGCTGCCCTTCCGTCCTGAGGAATGGATGAAAAAGGAAAAGCTGGGCTGGGGCTGGGGGGACACCAGGGCTGGGCCCCCCACCTGTCCCCAGTGCCCCCCTGGCTGCTCCCAGGGCTGCCAAAGGAGGAGCTCCCAGCGTCATTCCCCAGCCCTGCACCAGTGCCAGGTGTTTGTTTCCATGAGTTCCCACTCTGGGGATAATCCATCCTTTACGTGGTGAATAATCAGGGGTGTTTACAAACAGCTCCTGCTGCACCAATGAAAACTGCTCTGAAAGGAAGAAATCTGGTATCAAACAAAATTACTTTTTTTATTTAGCAGCCGAGCTGCAATCAGGAGAAACGATCCGTTCCTGCAGGAAGCGTTTGCTGCTTTGAAACAGCAGCCAGCAGCCTCTGTCAGCCAGCCCCAAAAACAACGGGGTAACCAGGGGAGGAACGGCCAGGAGGGAGGCGTTTCCCCTTTTCTCAGCCCTGCTGGCTGTGTCCCTCACGGGAGGGATGTGGCTGCAGGGATGGGCACAGCTGGACCGTTCCGGGAGCCTCCAGGCTGCTGTGCATCCTCCAGCCCAGCACCCCAGAGCTCCCCGAGGGCTGAGCCCTCTCCTGCTCCTCGCACGGCCCCAAACCCACAAAGCAAAGCCGCTTTCCCACCCCGCTCCCCTTCCCAACCCCGCCAGCCCCGGATTGGGGCGCTCAGGGATTCCCCTCCCGCTTCTCCCATCACTTTGTCCTTGCGGGAGAAGCCCGAGCCCCGGGATTTTCACCCCCCCGTGCCCAAGATCAGAGCTCCATCTAGTGCTGCACAGCCCCTCCTGGGCCGGGGGGGAAGGAGCGGGGGGGGGGGAAAGGGAAAAAAAAAAAATTAAATATATTAAAGGTGTTAATAAGCGACTTATTTAAACGGAGTATCACATATTGAACATTAATCACCTCGCAGTAAAAGTGTAATTAAGGAGTCACTCTGCCTTCTGGGGAAGGCTCGCTTGGAAGCCGAGAGAAAATGGTCTCTTTATTAACACAAATTATTTTATTTGGCTAAAGGTAATAATTCTAAGTGAGGTCAACGGGCCCCGCGCACAGGCGAGCGGAGCCGGGCCCGGCCAGCGTTTCCATGGCGACTGAGCCAAGTTCATCCTCCGCCGTGATGGCTTTGCTCTCCCGCCTCCGCCGGGATTGCTCCTGGGGGGAAAAAAACCACCCTGGGATCCCTCAGCGGCTTCATCCCGCCGGGAAAACCCCACCCGAGCCCTCCTGGGGGATTTGGGGCTGCAGTCAGGGGTGCTGGCTCTGTGCCCCCTCAGCCCCCCGAGGGTTTTTCCCGTGGGGAAGGTGCCCACGGAGCAGGGGCAGCGGTGGGGTTGGGTTCTCCCGGCCCAGGATGGGGTTGGGGCCGTTGTAGGGCCGTGGGGAGGTGGTGGAACCCATCCCATCCCTGTTTAACAACACAATGACACTGACTCAGCAGGCTGACAATGACTCCGTTTATTTCTGGGAATTTCTTCCCTTTATGCTATTTTACAAAGAATAATTTAATGGGTGGAAGAAAGACAAACTTCTTTAATTACATTGGTCAAACCAGAAGGACATCAAGAAGTCCCTCCCAGGGAAAGGAATGCAAAGGTTACAGTTAGGAAAACGTGTCTCTGGTTGGCAGAAAACTCTCTGGGAAAAGAGTTTCAGAGAAACCAAAACATCTCAGGCACCAGCCAGGGCTGCAGATGCTCCTCCTCTTCTTCCTCCTTCTCCTCTTCTTCCTCCTCTTCCTACTCCTCTTCCTCCCCCTCCTCCTCCTCTTCCTCTTCTTCCTTCTCCTCCTCTTTTTCCTCCTCTTCTTCCTCCTTTTCCTCCTCCTTTTCCTCCTCCTCCTCCTCCTCCTCCCTCCCTGCTCCCAGGCTCGGTGGGGACAATCCCACCACCCAAATCTGCTCTCCCCAAAGAAATCTCAACCCCTTGAACCAAAGTTGCTCCCGGCCCAGCACCCCTCCTGGCACAAACAGCCTGTCCCCAACTGCAGCCTGGGCCCACGGAACTGATTAACACCTAGTCAAGATTAATCAAGCAGGGAAAGCCAAAGCAGGGCCCTAATTAGTTGCTGATGATAACTATATTTGTCATCCTCTCCCCAATTAGTCTACTGTACGTTCTGGAGTTTAATTGCACCTTGTTCTTCATTTAAATGTCATCATGTGCATATATTCTCCTCCTCCTTTAGCAAATTCGAGAAAAATTTGACATTAAATATAGATTATCTTTAGATTTTCGTAATTAACACAACTGAACTGCCTTGAGCCTGAATACATCTCCTCCTGGCAGAACTCTGGCCTCTCCCTGGGGTGCTCCAAAGGGCTGTGGGGGTGGGATGCACCCCCTGGCACTGGGGGCACTGGGGCCATGGTCAGGACACGGCCTGGAGGTGCCCCCAGCAGGAAGGGATGGAGCAATCTTTGGGATTTTCTCTCTTTGGGATTTTCTCTCTTTGGGGTTTCTCCCCCTGGTTTCCACAGCTGGTGAGGTGCTCAGGAGGGTGATGTGCAAGGGGTGGGTCAGGCTGAGCCCAGGGAATGACAGGGCTGAGGGGGCTGCCCCGTGTCCCCCCAGCCCTGCCCCAGGCAGCCCCCCAAGCCCCCCCTCCCTCAGCAGGGACAGGGAGCTGTGCCTGTCCCCTCACCCCCCACTGCTCCAGATTAGCAGATATTCGATGTATTGATGGGCAGGGAGAGCTCCAGGGAGTGACCTCTGCATCCCAGAGCCTTTAACCCTCCAGCTGCTGCCCACAGCCCAGCACGGGACCCTGTGCCACCCAGCAGAGCTGTCCCTAGAGCTGGGGACACCCAGGCACCCCAGCCACTGTCACCCTGTGCCACCCAGCAGAGCTGTCCCCGGAGCTGGGGACACCCCACCCACTGTCACCCTGTGCCACCCAGCAGAGCTGTCCCCAGAGCTGGGGACACCCAGGCACCCCACCCACTGTCACCCTGTGCCACCCAGCAGAGCTGGGGACACCCAGGCACCCCACCCACTGTCACCCTGTGCCTGCAGCAGCAGCCCCTGGCCACCAAAGCGTGCCAGCTCTGTCACTGCTGGCAGGGGCACAGCAGGAGGGGCCTGGAGATGGGGACAGGGGACACCAGCAGGGCGTTTGCAGGTTCAGTGTCTCACCTCTCCCCAGGCACAGACCCAGCCTGGCAGCAGGGCAGGGCATTGTCCCCAGAGCTTCTCCTCCTTTAATCCCCCTGGGTTAAAGCTCCATGGGGGAGGCAGACAAGTCCTGCCTGGGGGAAATGTCCCTAAAACTCTGGGAAGGGACTGCCGTGTCCCCAGAGCAGGGATGCTCCTCCCCTCCCTGTGACCACGGGCAGTGCTCAGTGGGAAGAGAGAGGAGAGAACCCTTGTCCCAGCTCGTCCTGCAGCTCCACACAGCATCAACCCCTGCCTGTGGGTCCCAGGGTTTGGTTCTCCTCACCTAAACAGAATTACCCACGAGGTGCTTGGGAAGCCAAGCCCAGTCCCTGTTCAGGGTGCACACAGGGAAATCCTGGGATATTAATGGTGTTTGTGTGTGATGACACTCCTCGTGATTCCTCAGGTGAACACAGCAAACCTGAGGCAGGAACTGCTAAACCCACGCTGGTGGTGAACCTCAGCCCTCCCCACAGCCTGCAGGGTGACAAAAAGCTGCTTTTGCATTGAAGAAATGCTTTCACATTGTTATCCCACCTGTTTCCTACAGAGCCTTCCCACAGCTGCAGGGCCTGGCTCCACGTGGCAGCATTTTCCAGCCAAAACTTGGGAAAGGGGCCCAGTGTGTGAGGAAAGAGGGTGGGAGGCACCCAGGGCTCTCCCATGGGAGCACCCACAGGCACACACAGAGGTTTGGGTGTCTCTGTCTGTACACTCACATTCATTTCCATGCTTATCCCTCCCTGCAGTTTCCACTGTTGAGTTTCCTCGCCCTCCAAAGTTGTTTGGGGTTTTGTTGTTTTTTTTTTCCCCCTTTAACCTTGAAAATTAACCTAAAACACAGGGTGCTGCACACATGACTTGCTGAAATAAATTGCATCCTTAATTATGAACACCCTGGGCCGGGCTGCGCTCGGGGCCACGCCGCCCCAGCGGCCACCCCCCTCCTGACGAGGGCTTATTGAACACGGGCAACAACAATCAACACTAATTAAACACTCAGCTGTTGAGAGGGAGACAATGTTTATCAGAAAAAAAACCGCGAGAGGAGGGGAGCACTGTTTTCTATAATTAGTCAGCGATGCTCCCCGGGCGCTCCGGGAGATCGAACTCGGGGTCGTTCACATCTGCTGGGCACAGGCAGACAAAGGCCAGCGTGTCCCCGTGTGTCCCCCCCGCAGCCACAGCCCGGCACAGCATCCCCACCCTCCTCATCCTCACAGCCCCCGGGGGCTGGGACGTTCCAGGGGGATGGAGGCTGCGGGGATGCAGGCACAGCCCGGCACAGCATCCCTGTGGCAGCCCGGGCAGGAGCTCTGGAGCTGTGGTAGTTTGTAGGACGGTGAGGGGAGATCTCTGGAGTTCAGGTTGGTTTGGGAGCAGTGGTTTGTGAAGGGCCCTGCTGAGAGCTGCCAGCTGCAGCTCGGGGCAGCCCCAGAGAGAGAAGAGAGCAAAGTAAGAGGAGTAAGAGAATAAGAGAGCAAAGTTCCCCTTACAATCCATTAAATCTTCTTCTCTACTGAACATTCTAACTGACACCAACCAATCTAATACAAATCCTACAGCATTTACACACAGCCTGTAAGAACCATTCCATGACCATGCTGTGTTATGTTTTAAACCCTAAAAACGACTCTTTGGACCCCTCCTGCCAAGCTGGTGGGGTCTGCTCTGACCCTTGGACTCTTGGTGAGGAGCAGGGCATTGTTTAATCCAAAGGGGATTTACCACACCATTGTTCTCCTGTTGTGCAGTAACTGAGGCTTTAGACATCCAAACTTGCTTTCCATTCTATTTCACTGACAGGTTTCATATTCTCAAACCCTAAGCAATCATATTTACAAGGCTTTCCTTTTTCATCTCCCCCAACAGTAGCTATTCTCTTTAATGAAGCATCAGCCTCAGCACAGAGGTGAAGGCAAAAGCAGCAGCTCCCAGCACACATGTAGCAGCAGCAGCAGCCCCCAGCAGCTCACAGTAGCCCCCACTAGCCCCCAGTAGCTCCCAGTAGCCACAAATTTCTCTGTTACAAAGCATCTTAAGGACTTTTCAGCCAACAGCACGTTACTAAAACTTACAGACAGTTGTTTTAACCAATCAATTATAGCACACATACACCTATTTCAAACAATAGTCATTTGTATGCTTCTCTATTAACAATACACAATACCCTTATTAAGCTTAAGACCTTCTACTATCTTGTCTGGCAGATGTTTTCTGCAGTGTTATAACTTATTCCAGCCAAACCTAAAACCTCAGCCCTTGTTTTCCATGTCCTTGTTTGCTATACTATTGCACACTACTGTATCTTTCCTAGTTCCCAACTTTTCTCTCAGTTGCTGCGAGTTCTGAGAACCTGGAACACATCAGAGCTCCAACTTCAGGCACCAGAGAAGGGCTGGAACCCCCTGCTCAGGGGTGGCTGGGGAGGGGTGACACCAGGACAGGGCCAGAGCAGAAGCTGCTGCTGTTGTTGATGCACTCCCCAGCTCAGCTCGTGGCCCCAGCACTCCAGGTTAAACAACCAGGCTCAGAAACCAGAACATTGCCCTTCCCCTCAATACCTACAGCATTTCTGGTGGTAAACAATCTCCAAGACTCATTTCTTGGAGCAGCAGCAGATGGTCAAGAGCATCTCCTGAAATTGAATATTGTAATGAATTTAGGATCGAGAAAATTTACATAATAATGTTTTAGGTTGGGGTACTGAAGAAACCTACACAGGAACTGCTTCTTTTCAGCTATTTCAATGCAAGTATAGACCTCCAAGTATTTTAATTATAAACAAACTTTTTTGCTCTCCCAGGTCCTTGGAAGAAATTGAAAAATGAGCTACCCAGGGATGTTGGGAAAGATGAAGCAGGAAGCCCTTGCAGAGATAGTTCATTAGTAAAAGATTGTAAGAATATGAAACCTACAAGAGTTATAGAATTAAAAGCAAGGTTTGAACTGTAGAATGTTGAGCAGGAAGACAGTGATTGAATTAACTCAGTCAATAGCCAAGGCTCCTGATTAAGCAATTCCCCTCCCCAAACAGAAGAGGTTTGGACTTCTCAGGTATCAGGGAAAAGGTGGTTCCTCAGGTTTTTAGTATGTAGATTAGCATGGTAATGTAGTAGTCCCTATAGGCTGTATGTAAATGTTGTTGGTTTTTGTATCTTCAGGTGATTGGTTAATGCTTATTAGAATATTCATGATAGAAAGGGTAAAAATGGAATGTAACAGGTAATTCGGGCCCTTTTGCTCTTCTTCCCTCTCTTGCCCTCTTGCTCTCTTGCCCTGCTGGATCCTGACCCCTCTAGACCTTCCTTAGTTAGGCTGCATCCCCACGCATAATAAACCACGTGCCTCAAAACTGCTGAAGTCTCTGGATATTTTCCTCTTTGGACTTTTGATAATCATCAATTTCTTCACAGGGAGGCTGAAGGCCACGCACCAGGCTCAGTTCAGGTTTGCCTCTGGTGACCCAGGGGCTGGAGGGGGGTGCTGGGGAGGCTGCTGTGCCAGAGGGGGCTCAGATGTGGCTGATCCTGCTGATCCCTCCTCCCCCTGCACCACCCCGGGCTGGGAACCTGTGGGGC
Source organism: Phylloscopus whistleri (assembly GCA_017589585.1). Classification (NCBI taxonomy): domain Eukaryota; kingdom Metazoa; phylum Chordata; class Aves; order Passeriformes; family Phylloscopidae; genus Phylloscopus; species Phylloscopus whistleri. The sequence continues at coordinate 652,215 of JADMLD010000978.1, read as the reverse complement.
TGCTCAGGGAAGCCAAGAGCTCCTGGCACGGGGGGGTGCCAGCTTTGGGGGGGCTGCTGGGGGGGTGCTGGGTGGGCACCCACAGCCAGGGGTGGGATGGGTGCAGAGAGAGGGATGGGAAAATGGGATGGGACAGTGGGATGGGAAAATGGGATGGGATGATGGGATGATGGGATGGGGTGATGGGATGGGGTGATGGGATGGGATGATGGGATGATGGGATGGGGTGATGGGATGGGGTGATGGGATGGGGTGATGGGGACAATGGGATGGGACAATGGGGTGGGATGGGATAATGGGGACAATGGGATGGGATAATGGGATGGGATGATGGGATAATGGGATGGGATGATGGGATGGGATGATGGGATGGGATGATGGGATGGGATAATTGGGACAATGGGATGGGACATGGGATGGGACAGTGGGATAGGACAGTGGGATGGGAAGATGGGATGGGATGATGGGACAATGGGTTAATGGGGACAATGGGATAATGGGGACAATGGGGTGGGATAATGGGGACAATGGGATGGAACAATGGAGTGGGACAATGGAGTGGGACAATGGGATGGGGCGATGGGATGGGATGATGGGATAATGGGGACAATGGGATGGGACAATGGGACAATGGGACAATGGGATGATGCCTGCCATGCCTAGATGCCAGTGAAGGATCCAGGATCCTCAGCCCAGGCCCAGGCTGGGTGCACACATCCCCCTGTTCCCCACCCTGCTCGGGGCACACACAGTGCCACAAGGCACAGGGTGAGGCTGGGAAATCCCTTCTGGGGTCACCTCACCCTCACCCCTGGCACAGCCCCGTGCCAACCCCATTCCCAGGACACCAGCACTGGCACAGCCAGGGCTCCTTCCACCCTCATCCTCCCTCTGGACCGAGGAGAATTCCCCTTCCCACCCTGGTGCCAGGAGATGCAGAGGGCCCTTTCCTCTCAGCAAAGCAAATATTTAGTCTAGATAAAAAAACCCCCTGAGCGTTTTCCCCAGGTAATACTGGTAACTAAAATAATCACATTCACTTTGCTGGTTTAATTTTATATTTCCATTCCTACCTTATCTTTTTTCTGCAAGCATCATTAAACCACACCATAACAAAAATACATGAACTGTTATTCTTTCCAGAGAAGCCATAAACCACCTCAAAGCTTTTCAAGTTTATTCTTATCTCGTACATCTTCCTCTGGTTCGGGGTTGTTTTTTTTTTTTTTTCCCTTCATGCATTTCAGAAAGGTAGTTTTCCCTAATGTTAAGAATAGTTGCATTGAAAATGAGCTGCTGCCTCTGAAAAGCCCCTCTGGAGGATTAAATAAGTAAAATATAGCCAGAAAATAAACTGGAACCTCATTAAAATAATTTTGCAAGGAGAAATCCTACTCCACAATAGGTTTTCAATATCACTTAGAAAATTCTTGGAGTCGTATATATATGTTCTTAATTCAGGACCTTCCATTAAAAAAGACATTACAGAGGGAAGTGAAAGGCCATTTAGCACCCTTGTTTGTATAAAAATGCATATTAGGCAGGGATGCAATCTCCAGCAGAAGGCTTGGGATGCAGCTGGAACGAGCTGTGCTTGGCTGGGAGGTGCTAATGAGGGCTGGCAAAGCCTTGTCCTGCCAGGGAACCCAACCACTCCTGCATCCCCCTTTTCTTTAACCATTCCTGACCTCCCTGGGCAGCCAGGGGCTCACCCCAAGGTGGTTCTGCTCCACCCTCAGCAGAGAGGGACGAGGCTGTGCCAGAGCTTGGAGCAGGGATGAAACACTGCCTGATTCACCCCAGAGTGCTGCCCTGGCACAGGGCGGCTGTGCCAGGGATGATCCCCGTGGAGAAGGGGTGGCTGTCCCTGCTGTGACTCCCTGAACACCTGACACCATCCCAAACCTGGCCACAAGTGTGTCCCTGGAGCCAGGGGATGTGCAGGGTGGGATGGTGCTCCTGAACCCTCAGACTTGGCAGGTTTAACTGTGCATCAATCCCCAGCACACTGTCACAGTTCTGAAGTGTAAAACTCCTGCTCATGGGCGAGGCAATCGCTGCTGCTCTGCTCCAGGAAGTGCCAAGGAGCCAGCACTGACCTGGGAGGGGAAAATCCCTGAGGAGGCTCCGAGTGAGGCCTCAGACTCGTGGTTAAATCATGGAAATTGCCAGGCTGGGAACAGTTTGGGGTGTCCTGCTTAACAAGAAGGTAAAATCCAGGTGATCCAGGGAGGTGTCCCCAGTGCACTGAGAAATATTTAATCTCCAAAGGCTCCAAAATTCATCATTAGTGTAATTACTGTTCCCTGCCCATGGAAAACATGGGAACTTCCAGCCTCCATCATGTTGAGCTGGGCCTTGAAACAGCTGGAACAATTAGAGGGTTATTAGATTATTATTATTTCTAATATCTATATATATTAGAGTATTAATAGCTGTCATTTAGATGGGATATCAGGAAGAAATCCTCCCCTGTGAGGGTGCTGAGCCTGGCACAAGCTGCCCAGAGCAGGAGGTGCCCATGCCAGGTTGGGATGAGATGATCTTTGAGGTCCCTTCCCACCCCAGGATTCTGTGGACAATCCTGAGGCTGAAGCCCAAGGGGGTTAAAGGATCCTCCTTCCTGCAGGACTGGCCAACAGACCCCACAGAGCATTTGGGCAGCCAGGTTTGCAGAGAATAAATATCACACTTCAATTTCATGGTAACTTAGGAGGGTTTACTGGCAGATACCATGGCTTTTACATGGTTCTACCAATTACTGAGCAATTACATGTAACCTAGATCTGGAGGACACACGGCAGATTGTAATGCATTCCTCTCCCCTGGAAAAGAAGGTGGCAGTTAATAGAAAACACTCTCTTTTTATTTATTATTTTAAATTATAAACCCCTCCACCATACTCCTGTGTGGCATTATTAAAGCCCCACATCGATGGCAAACCCAAAGCAAAGGCTGCCATCCCATTAACACATCAGTTGTGGGATGATGGATAAAAATCTACTTCAAACTGCACCATATGCTGCTCCCCACAAAGTTTTATTGTTCAGATCCATCAGTCTGCACCTCAACCCCCGTGCAATTAAATCCCATTTAGCAGCACTGACCTTCTGATTGGAGCTCGTCGTTTCCTGCAGCTGGTTTGGAGTTTCTGCAGCACTTTTTAAACAAGGAGGATGTGAAATGTCCGTGAATTCAGGGTGGGGCAGGGGGAGCATTCCACGGGGCAATCCCTGCCCTGCACAGCCCCCGTGCCGGAGCGGGGAGGGGAGAAAAACGAAGGGAAAACAACAAACCCCAAAGAGTGCCAGCACATTCCAGTGCGTGGTAGCATATTTGTAAACATCGTTAATCACGGATTAGCAGATGGTGATGTTAATTGCACCTGTGGAAGTAACGAGACCTCAAGGTTGATTACATTTACAAACCGGGAGCGGGGCTGCGCCTTCCGGAGGTGCCCCGTGGGCAACGTTCCCAGCCCCAGCAGCATTCCCAGCTCCAGCAGCATTCCCACTCCCAACATTCCCAATCCCAGCAGCATTCCCAGCCCCAACATTCCCAGTTCCAGGAACATTCCCAGCCCCAGCAGCATTCCCAATTCCAGCAGCATTCCCAATTCCAGCAGCATTCCCAGCCCAAACATTCCCAATCCCAGCAACATTCCCAGCCCCAGCAGCATTCCCAATCCCAATATTCCCAATTCCCAATCCCAGCAGCATTCCCAATTCCAGCAGCATTCCCAGCCCCAGCAGCATTCCCAGCCCAAACATTCCCAATCCCAGCAGCATTCCCAATTCCAACATTCCCAATTCCAGCAGCATTCCCAGCCCAAACATTCCCAATCCCAGCAGCATTCCCAGCCCCAGCAGCATTCCCAATTCCAGGAACATTCCCAGCCCCAACATTCCTAATTCCAGCAGCATTCCCAGCCCCAGCAGCATTCCCAATCCCAGCAGCATTCCCAGCCCCAGCAGCATTCCCAATTCCAGGAACATTCCCAGCCCCAGCAGCATTCCCAGCCCCAGCAGCATTCCCAGCCCCAGCAGCAGCACCCAGGCTGCTCCCTTGCCCTGCCACCAGCCTGGGCTTTGGAGAGGGAAAGGTGTCCCCCTGTCCCAGAGCCATGCCAGCCTCCAAAACATCACTGGGACCCAGCAGTGAGCTGGGTGGAAGGGGATTTTTCACTCGTGGTGATACCCCGAGCACAAAAGGGGAATGTGGGGCAGGAGCTGAGCTGCTCCCCCAGCCAGAGCTCCCCGGGGTGGATTTGGGGAGATTTGTGTTTTCCCCTGGATGAAGATAAGGCAGCACCAGCGCCAGACTCATCTTCTGAATCAAGGAGGACAAATATTTTGCCACTGTGCTTAGAGACACTTTGATTATTGAGAAATCATTCTGGAAGGGCAATTAGTAAATTTTAAAATCAATTTGGTAAATAAGCCTCTGAAAAGAATCCTGACAAGCAGCAGGGAGGGAAGAATTGACTTTCAAATTACACACACACACACTTTATTCATATCTAAATATCAAAGGGACTCTATGTACAAACAGAAGTAATCAGGAAACGTGTTTTGATCTTGCTGATGTACACAAAAAATGACAATTAATGTTCCCCTTTATGATATAAAGCTGGGAGTTTTTTACAGTTACATTACAGGGACGATTATAGCCGAGCTTAAGGCTAAAAATAATGAAAGGCTATAAAAACTACATTTCAACATTTAAAAATATCCAGGAAATTAACTGGAGGAGCAGGCAATGATCCAATTAATGGATTGCATTTATTAGATCAGGGGCAAATGGCACAGCACAAAGCTCCAGCTCCAAAGGTGGGAGAGTGCAGAGGTGCCCACGCTCCTCTGAGTCTCAGGGTAGGGCTGGGGCAGGAGCACAAAGCATCAGCTCCATCCAGAATTCACTGCAGGTGGATCCCAGCGGGATAAAATGGGGCTCAAACTTATCCACAGAGGGAAATGGGATCAGTGGGAACAGCAGAGCCACCCAGGGTGGGAGCCAGGGCCCTCACAAGCAGCAAAGCCCGAGCTGCAGCCTGAATGATGCACTCAAATCCTGAAATTCCAGCTCAGGCAACTCCCAGCCAGCCCTGTCTGCTGCCCCAGTGCCAAACCAGGGTGGCTCCAGGGATACAGGACTGGGGAACTGCCAGGAGAGTGGGGATGGCTGCTGGGGAGCTGGCCAGCAGGAGCTTCTCCTGCCACTCCGGGGCACACGGAGGCTCCAGAGCTTTTTGGGAGCCTTCCAGAAGCCAAGGAGCTGCTGCAGGGCTCCTCAGCTGCCTCCTTGTCAGGGGGGCTGAGCAGATGGCCAAGCCCAGCCTGGCAGAGCCTGGCTTTCCCAGCCACACAAAGCCAGGAAGGGCCTCCCCAGCGCTGAGACCGACCCCAAAAACAGAAATACAGAGGGAGAAACAGCAGCTCCAGTGAGCTGGGAGATAAACACACTTACCTGGAGGTCAAGAGTGAAGAAAAGGCTTCACCCTGCTCCCTGCTGCTCCAGAGGGAGGATTCAGTCAGCCAAGTGCTGGAGCTTGGAATCTCTCCTCTGGAAAAGGAGCAAAGCTGAGCCACGGGCACCCTCTGCTGGGGCACCCTCGGCTGCTGAGCAGCTCCACAGGGCAGGGGGAGGCCTCGGGGCCTGCAGCCTTTTCCTTTCAGCTTTGAACCAGAAAAAAAGGGCAAATCCAGCCCCCAAAGTGCACCCCAAGGCACCAGCTCGGGGTTCTCCAGCTCCCTGTGGATTTGGTAACTCAGCCCTGTTTGTAGCATGGTGTTGTTTCAGAGGGATTTGGGATTTCTCCTTTCCCTCAGGACACAGCTCAGGGGACGTGTCCCCACCCCAGGCACCCTCCTCTTCATCACAGCCACACAAAGAAGCCCTGCACACCTTTCAGGAGCTCCATGCCTGTCCCCACCCCAGGCACCTGGAGTGTCCCCAGTGTCCCCAGCCAGACCCTCCCGGGGACACACAGGGAGCACACCCACAGACCCAGGCTTACAGACTTCATTTAGCTCAAAGGAAAGTCCTAATTAGTCACTCCGAGTGATTTACTTATTCATTTGGAAGAGGGGAGGGGGAAGACTGAGCGGAATTGTTTGAAATTATCCCTAAAGGGCACTGTAAATTAAGTGTTAATGAGGAATCCTATGCAAAGGGCCACGGTAGCTAAATAAAATAATTAAGGTGCTAAGTGATAACATTCTTTTGGCTCTCAATAATTTAGCCAGCCTGGTTTTTCAAGCAGGATAGTTGCAAATGAAGCCACCCCAGTGCCACCAGCAGGACAGTGGTCCTGGGGCACCTCAGCCTCCAGTAGGATCAGCCCAGCTTGGGAAGGAAACTTCCCCAGAAGGAAAGGAGCTCCAGATCCCTCTTCCCACCTGAAGGGCTGATCACACTCCGGGTTTTTATGACACAAAATGGATTGATTTCAGTCTACAACCAATCTTTACAAAAGCTTTATTTCCACGGGCTGCATTTCCCCCCCACTCCAGCTGTTTGCCATCCCTTGGCAGGGCTGCACACCCGGTTCACAGCCAAACACAGAGAAACCAGCCCCAGTGGTGCCCAGGCACAGCTGGCACCCAGCAGCTGCTGCCCAGGGGGAGGGCACAGGGCACCTGCAGTGGCACTTTCACCCAAATTGTCCCCACAGTTCAAGGGATGCACAAAGTCCCCTGTGCTGGCAGCCACCCCTGGGTGTTCTCCAGGCTGCTCCCAGGCCTGTCTGCCTTCCCACAGCTGCTCCTCCTGGCTGTTACCTACGACATCATTGCTGTTAAGTCAGGGATCTGGTGGCTTCTGCAGCAGCCAAAACGCAGCTCAGGTCACTGGAACTCTCAGTGATGGTGGAGACCCTGGGAGGAGCATTTCCTTACCCACACTGAGCAGCTTCCTCCACCAAACAAAGAGGGTTTCAATCCCCATGCCTCCCTTTCTGGCTGCAGATGGAGTGCAGGAGGATACCTGTAGGAAAGCAGAGACAAATAAACATGAAGGGATTCTTCTTCTCTCTCAAACCACCAGGAAATCATCTGGTGGGGCTGGATGTTTGATTGTCAGGTGCAGAGGTGTGGGTTGGTGCCCTGGTGCTCAGAGCTGCTCTCACCTGCAGCCACAGAGACGTTGAGGGAGTCGATGCCGGGGTGCAGCGCCCTGCCCGGGGGGATGGCCAGCATCCTCTGGCACTGCAGCTGGGTCTCCAGGGAAAGGCCCTCCCCTTCACTGCCTGCAGGGCACAGACACTGCTCAGCTCAGCTCCCAGCACTGCCACGGCCCTGCCCCTCCCCAGGGCAGCCCTTGCTCACGCTGTGTCTCTGGTGCTCTCTCCCCAGGCTCAGAAACCTCACCAGCTCCCACACAGCAACTGAGCCACCAGAGAGGTGCAGCCCTGCTTGGTGCCTGAGATGTTTGGGTTTCTCTGAAACTCTTTCCCAGAGAGTTTTCTGTCAACAAGAGACAGGTTTGTCTAACTGTAACCTGTGTTTGAATTCCTTTCCCTGGGAGGGACTTCTTGATGTCCCTCTGGTTTGACCAATGTGACTGAAGAACTTTGTCTTTGTTTGACCAACTGGGTTGTTCTCTGTAGAACAGCATAAAAGGGAAGAAATAACCAGAAATAAACAGAGTCATTGTCAGCCTGCTGAAGTTGGAGTCTGGTTGTGATCCTTAACAGCATCAGAGGGGAGCCAGGCACCTCCCTCCCTTCCCCTCCCTTCCCTCCCTGGGTCTGCTCTCCAGCCTCTGGAGTGGTTCTGAGGAGTATCTGTGCAGCCCAGCTGCAGAGAGCACAGAGATGCCAGGGGCAGAGCTCCCCTGGGCACAGGCTGCTGGCACCAGGCAGCCCTGCTGCAGCAAACCCCACAGCCCTCCTGCCAGTGACAGCTCCAGCCCTCCCAGCACACACACACACACCCCCCCAGCACGGCCTGGGTGCAACTTGTGCATGCAGACAGCTTAACCAGAGGCTTCAATTGATTAGTTGTTAAACCAGCCAGCAGCCCTGATGTGTTTGGGCTGATACACTGGTGAAACAGAGTTGAAATCTATCCCAGGTCATTAGTAGTTGTTTGACTCACCCTGTCACAGAGGGAAATGGAAAGGGAGAGGCTTTAAACAATGCTGTGTGCAGACAGGTGAAAATGCAGAGGGCCAGGGACCTCCCAGCCCGCCTGGCTCCCCAAAGAATTCTTCCACGTTGTTATTTAGAGCAGCACAGGCAGCTCCAGGCATGGCCAGCTCACCCCAAACCCCTCTGGCAAACAGGCCCAGCGTGTGGCAGCCCAAGCTCCCCATGGCCTGGCCTGGCTGAGCCCCACAGGGGTCAGGGATGGCACTGCCAGGGCCCCCTGACCCTCTGACCAGGCTGGGATGGCACATGTCATCACCCCCAGCTGGGGTTTTATTCCTCACGTTTCACTGGGCTGATCTGAGGGGCACTCTGGGTGAGGAAGAGGATGCTTTGGGTAACACATCCTGCAAAACCTTCCCAGCTGGAATCAGTCATGGCAGAAGCTCTCTGGGTGGGGTCAGGGAGCCCTCAGAAGGCCCTAACCCCATCCTGAGGGGTCCTTCCCTCCCTCCTGCTGTAGGCCAGCAGTGCACACAAGGCCTGGGGGAGCTATCCAAGGTCACAGGGTGACACCAGGAACCAAAGCCAGGCCTCCCATGGCCCTGCCTGTCTCCTCACCACTACTCCAGGGATGTTTAAAAAGCCCAGAAATGGTGCCCTGGGAAAGCTGTACACCTGCCAGGGGGGTTTGCCTCCTCAGCCCCTCCAAGCACACTCCAACTGGGACAGCAGCAGTGGCTCCTGGAGAAATCCTCTCCTGTCCCTGACAAGGGTCTTACAATTCCCAATAAAGGCACCCATTCTGCCTCCAGCTTTTACAAAGCTTTTTATGGCCCTGGCTGCTTAAAATAATTAGGAGAGAGAAATTCAGGGCAAGACGACTTGCACAGTGTGACACAAGGGAGGGAGCACTGACTGAATCAGATTAAATCCTGGTTTAGACTGGTGAACACAACACTCCCCCACTTGAGATCTTTAACTTCCACCTCTCAGCTTTGCCCCTCACTGACAGAGCTCAAACACCAGAGCTGGGTGAAATGACAACACACATTTCCTGCCCCATTTACAATTAGCACCACTCACAATTGTAGCTTCCAGTGCAGGAAATTCAGATCCAGCAGCAGAAAAATACACAAAATGAGCATCTCCATAAAACCACCAGCTCTGTGAAGAGCCTTAAACCCTGAGCTAAAAGCTGAAGGTCTAAGAAGAACAAATGACCCAGAAACTCTTCTTACTCAGCCATCTAAGTGCTCCCAATCTGTTCCTGTGTGCACCAGGCTCCCAGTCTGAGCTGTCTGTCGCCTCCAGCAATGACTCCAGTGCAGACAACATTAAGCTGGACTGTCCAAATCACTCTCTGCCAAGCCAGCCAGGATGCCAGGAGGGGGAACTGGAGGCTGCAAATGCTTAACTCACAAGACAATCTGTGTGGTGCCAGGGAGCTCCATCCCAGGCTGAATTATCTCTGCTGCTCCCTGCAGCTGCAGGAAGGCTCCGTATTCAGATCCAGGACGTTTCTCCCGACAAGCCCGGGCGTCGGGCAACCGTAATGTTCAATTTTCTTTCCAGCCAAGAGTTAGTGCTCAGCAGAGAGTTGAAATCATTACTGCTGCAAGGTCCGGGAGCTCTCCTCATGCATCTACCAATCAGCCTGCAATCTCCCCTGACAAAAGGATATTTGGACTTTTTTTCCTGGAGAAATCTCCCATAACTCAAGGTAACGACGCTGCTGCCGCTGCCGGCCCCTGCCTGTCTGCGGCTGCTGTCGCCGTTTGTGGGATGCATTTCTTTGTGGGCAATCAGCAGAGCTGCCAGCCCCCCTGCTCCCCCTGGGATACGGCTCCACACATCTTGTAGAGATGCCAGATTCACGGCGTTGTCTTGTCAGTGTTTTCCAGGAGTTCAATAAACGTTTTAATTAAAGGAAGGCTCTCCCGGCCAAGGCAGCCCCGGCACGGGGCAGGATTACAGCCCCTCCCTGGCTCCTGGCCAGCAGGACTCCATTTCCAAGGGTAAAAGCTCCAGCCAGCTCCTGTGCCAGGTGACACCGAGTGGGGGACACGGCACAGCCTCAGGCAGGTGCCTGGAGCTGCGTTCCTGGGGGAATTTCCATCTCCAGCTGCCACAAAGCTGCTGCTCCCCTTCCCTTCACCTTCTGGGAGGCTGCACAAGTCCAAATTGTGCCTACAAAAGGTGAAAGAATGGGCAGAATTCCCTGCAGGGATTGCCCAGTTCAGGTGCTCAGGGAAGTGGCAGCCACTGCTCCGGCAGGGAGGAGATTCCTCTGCTCCTGCTCCACAGGCAGCACCTCCTGCCCTCTCCCAGGTGTGCCCTGACTGCTCCCAGGGGTGGCTACAAAGCCCAGCTCTGCATCCAGACCACCCCCAGCAACAGCCCCTCCTGGTTCTTCCCAGACCAGACACTCCTGGTTTTTAAGGAGCAGTGTGGCACAGCTCCCCCTGAGCAGCTCTGTGCAGGAAGAGCAAACACCTCCAGGGCTCTCCCTCAGCCTGGGGCTCACCAGCACAGAAAATCCAAACCTGGGGCTGCAGCACAGGATCAGAACACAGAACACAATGCCAACACCACGCTGTGGCTGCCCTGGCACCAAAACTGCCACCCAGACCCAGCTGAACTCCCTGTGCATCCACAGACTGCTCCTGCTGGGAGCCCCCTCAGCTCCCCCCGTTCCTCTCAGTCCCTGCTTCGTTCACAGCCAGACCAGTCCAGGATTCCCCCTCAGCTTTGCTTTCCCAGACCTGGAACAACCCCTGGGGTGAAGCATGCCCCTCCCAGCCCAGCCCACAGCTCTGGAAAGGGAAATACCTAGCACCACAACGAGGGGCCTGTCCCACTGGAACTCCGAGCAGCTGATGACAGGGACATCCTCCACATCCTCAGGCCTGCTGACTGCTCCCACCACCTCCCAGCCTTCTGCACTTTTAGCCTAGAGAAGGGAAAGAAATCAACAACTGCCAGATAGCCAAGCTTGAAAAGAAAAGAAGTCGTGTATGCAAACACTCTTTTATTTACATTTTCAGTTAAGCTGACTGGGTTGGGGTTTTTTTGCACCTATTTAATTTTTACCTGCAAAGGGCTCTCTCTCTCACACCTCGCTGCACAGGGAGAATGTGAAACGATTCCCAGCAGCTCCCCCCAGCCCCGGTTCCTCCTCTACTCCCTGCTCCAAAGGCTGCCCAATGCTGCCACCGTGTGCCCGGGCCCCGGGATGCTGCTCTGTCACACATCCCGAGGAGAAGGCAGACAAACCCCGGCCACACCGAGAGCAGCAGGATTCTGCTGGTGCCACCGGCCTCCAGAAAACACAGCCACCCTCCCTCCCTGCCTGCCCGACGGGATGGGGCTGTCTGTGTGTGCCCAGCACTGCACACAGACACTGCAAACAACTCAGGGCTCCCCCTGGGCCTCCCCTCTGTGTAACACCTGCAGTATGAGTTTTCCTGAAGGAGAAAAAAAATATAAAGTGTCTCACTGTACCTTCAAGAAGCCCTGCAGATCATCTGTGCTGTACACATCAAAGACCTCCATGACTCCAGCGCTGGCTTTGCTCACTATGGGAGTCAGGGGGCAGCTGCAAGGGGAAAAGAACGGGAAAGTGTCACACCAGAGGAAATCCAGGTGAGTTTTTTTTTCTGTTCTTCCTTCTCCTGCCTCTGCAATCCTCCTCCAGACCCCACTGGCTATACAGGTGTGTTTTCCTAGGGAGAACAGGAGGAATTAACCCAGGAAAAGGGCCACAGGAGGCACAACCGAAACACAGAACGGGTTAAAACAAGGAGAGTCCAGGGCGAGCCTGGAATCCCACAGCTTCCCTGCAGAGCAGCAGCAACCCAAATCCTGTTCTACAGGACCTCTTTGAACAACAGCTGAGTGATGTAGCCTGGAAACCCGTCTGGGAGGAGAAGAGGGGCTGGAACAGCCCGTTCCTGTTGCTGTGGCCCATACCTGTACCTGTGGCCCATACATGTTCCTGTGCCTCGTTCTTGTTGCTGTGGGTCGTAACTATTGCTGTAGCCCTTACCTGCTCCTGTTGCCCCATACCTGTTCCTGTGCCCCGTTCCTGTTCCTGTGCCCCATACCTGTTCCTGTGCCCCATACCTGTACCTGTGCCCCATACCTGTTCCTGTGCCCCGTACCTGTTCCTGTGCCCCGTACCTGTTCCTGTGCCCCGTACCTGTTCCTGTGCCCCGTACCTGTACCTGTGCCCTGTACCTGTACCTGTGCCCCGTTCCTGTTCCTGTTGCCCATACCTGTTCCTGTTGCCCATACCTGTTCCTGTGCCCCATTCTTGTTGCGTGCCCCATACCTGTTGCTGTGCCCGTACCTGTTGCTGTGGGTCGCCACCACTCTGTCCACCCCGAGGAAGTAGGCTGCGCGCAGCAGGGCCCCCAGGTTCATGGGGTCCTGGATGTGCTCCAGCGCCAGCCACAGCAGCTGCCGCCTCCCGCTCTCCCCATCCCGCCGCTGCGGCTCCTCGGCGTCCCGCAGGCTCCTGAAGGGCAGCGGGGCGGCCTCCAGACACACTCCCTGGTGGGGCCGGCCCCGGCAGAGCAGGTCCAGCGCCCGGGTCGGGAGGTGCAGCACCGGCACCCCGCGGGCCGCGGCCTGCAGCGCCAGCTCGGCCCTCAGGGGCCGCCCGGGGCCGCCGCGCTCCTCCTTCAGGAACAGGCGGAACAGCGCCCTGCGCGCCCGGGACAGCGCCAGCCAGCACGGGGCCACCCCGAACAGGATCTCCGAGCCTTTCGTCCTCTCCAGGGCCGGCGCCTTGCCCTTGGCGGCCCGGGGGAAGTCCTGCTGTGCCCGCCACAGCTCCCGGCCGGTGCGCGACCCCCGCCCGGCCTCCGGGCCCTGCGGGAGGGATGCGGGGGGATCGCGGCTTCGGGGCGCCGCTTCCTCAGCCCCGCGGGTGGAGCGGAACCGGAGCGCGGCCCGGCACGGCCGCAGGGCCCGGCACAGGCGGGGCAGCAGCGCCCGCTCCATGGCGGGGAATCCCTGCCGGGGGGGGCCGGGACAGGCACGGCCTGGGGGGAAACACGCGGCCCCGCTCCGCAGGGCACGGACCGGGGCACGGATCGGGCTTTGCGGAGATCCCGGCGGGGCACGGACCGGGGCTGGCGGAGATCCCGGCGGGGCACGGACCGGGCTTTGCGGAGATCCCGGCGGGGCACGGACCGGGGATGGCGGAGATCCCGGCGGGGCACGGACCGGGGATGGCGGCGATCCCGGCGGGGCACGGAGCGGGGCCGGATACGCGCGGGGAGCCGCGGGCACGCGCACGGAGCCCCGGGCACACGCGCGGGCACGCGCCCGCTCCGCTTCCGGCGGCCCCGCCCCGCCCCGCGCGGCAGCGCCGCCTGGCGGCCGGCGGGGACAACGGGAACGGAGCATCCCCGTGACCCCGGAGAGAGCCCGGGAATGGGGAACCCCCGTGACCCCGGGAATGGGGAATGGGGAACCCCCGTGACCCCGGGAATGGGGAATGGGGAACCCCACTGACACCGGGAATGGGGAATGGGGAACTTCAGTGACCCCGGGAATGGGGAATGGGGAACCCCAGTGACCCCGGAGAGAGCCCGGGAACCGGGAATGGGGAACCCCCGTGACCCCGGGAACCGGGAATGGGGAACCCCCGTGACCCCGGGAACGAGGAATGGGGAACCCCAGTGACCCCGGGAATGGGGAATGGGGAACCCCAGTGACCCCGGAGAGACCCCGGGAACCGGGAATGGGGAACCCCCGTGACCCCGGGAATGGGGAACCCCAGTGACCCCGGGAATGGGGAATGGGGAACTTCAGTGATCCCGGAGAGACCCCAGGAACCGGGAATGGGGAACCCCAGTGACCCCGGGAATGGGAACAGAGCGTCCCCGTGACCCCGGGAACCGGGAATGGGGAGCCCCCGTGACCCTGGGAATGGGGAATGGGGAACCCCAGTGATCCCGGACAGACCCCGGGAACCGGGAATGGAGCATCCCAGAGCTCCTGGACAGACAATGGGAACCGGGAATGGGGAACCCCAGTGGCCCAAGACAGACCCTGGGAACGGGAACAGACCCCGGGAATGGGAACAGAGCATCCCTGTGACCCCAGACAGACCCCAGGAATGGGGAGCCCCAGTGACCCCAGGTGCTGGGAGCAGAGCATCCCAGAGCCCCCAGACAGATCTCCACAGGTTATTCCCAACCCAACTGGATGCTGTCCAGCTGTGGAAAGAAATCCTGTTTTCCCTCATAAAGACCCCAAACTGGGAGGATTCTGTTTGGGTTGTTCCCCGAGCGAAACAGCAAAAAGGCAGCTCGGTTTTTACTGACAAAAAATAACAAAACACAGCACACAGACGAAGCACAGTGTGCCTCTCTTTTTATTCTTTATTTTACAGTTCACAATTAGAAACCTACTGATAAGTTACACATTTGACTGATCCTCGCCTTCGAGGGGTTTCACTGCCTCGGAGTCGTGTCCCATCTCATCCCAGGGGGGTGGCAGGAGGTGCCACCAAGGCCACCCCAGGCCACAGGACCCACCAGGAGCCCTCTTTGGTGGGGCAGCAGGGATGATGCCCTAAAACCACACTTGAAATGGAAAAATAGACTGCACATCATCTCGAGGTCACATTAGAGACTTACAAATGTTCTTGGGGAAGAAAAAAAAACAAAAACCAAACAAACCAACAACTTGCAGGGCTGCAAGGCAGCCAGGTTGTATTTGCAGGGAGCAACTACACCTGGACAAACCCTTTGTCAAGGTTCTGCACCTGAAATGATTCTCTCCAAACCCTCCTTTTACAGCACAGGGAGATGTAAAGCCCCTCCTCAGCCACACATTTCAACATCTGCTGAACTTTGCACACAGTTGCTGCCACAATTCAGCGTTTCACCACTGCTGCCCACATCCCTGCTCGCTCTTTTTCTGCTCAGAAGTTCCTAATTTCTCAATTTTATTTTTTTTTATTTTTTTTGGCCTCTTTAGTAATTCAGCCACCTTCTGCTGAAGGTGGTACACACTGCCCAGGGCACCTGCTGGGGATCCACACAAAAGGCACCACCTTGGCATCCTGGAGCAGGGCAGTGCAAGGCTTCCCAGGGGGCTGGGATTTCACTCAGAATAAATTAAAAAAAAAGCCAAATCCAGGTGCACTTGTCAGCAGGAACTGGTGGCAGGCGAGGAATGGACAGAACACACCACGTGTTAATAAAGAGGAAAAAAATAAAAGGGGGCAAACTGCCTTTTTGTTTTTGCCATCAGGAAAGGAACATTTTTGCCAGTCTTCTCCTTGCATCCCTCCTGCAGCTGCTCACCTTTGGCACAAGGAATTCTAGCTATCACAAGGTTCAGTTCACAATAATACTTCAACACCAACACTCAGCACTTACACAGCGCCTGTCGTGGTCAAAAGTGCTTTACAAAACAAGCTTGTGAGTCCTCACAACACCCCTGTGAGGTAGGTGAGTGTCATTATCCCCGTTCTCCAGACGGGGACACTGAGGCAGAGAGGTAAAGTGACTTGCCCAAGGCTGTGCAGGGGAGCTGAGCTCGTGTCCTGGTGGCCCAGCTGGGAGGGGTGACACAGATCAGCTCCCAGGGCTCTCCTGCTGGGAGCCAAACAATCCAACCCCGAAATTTCCCGGGCTCTCCGCCCTCTGCTCCGACCACCTGCCCATCCCTGACCTTCTGGAAGGCTGCCTGGAGCCCAGCAGGAGCTGCACAGGGTCTGCACTCTTAAGGCAACGTGCCCGAGGGCTCCACGGGGAGCTGGGCACACGCAGACCCCCCTGCAGAGGGGCTGGAGACAACTCCAGCTCTGCTTTGGGGCCAGGGCTCTTCTCCCTCAGCTCAGGGTAAACCCAGAGCCACACACTGGGGCTGCACTGACACTAGATCTCAGCCAGATCTTCCACCTGCTGCTTTTTGTGGCCCCTAAAGCTCTCCCTACAAACCTCTCCTCATTCCAGACATCTTCGGCTCCTTCCACTCTCTCTCTCTCTCTCTCTCTCAGAGTTTGTGTCTCTACATAAAAATAAACTTCCACCACTTCTTCCAGCTCCTCAGCACCAGCATACCAACAGCACCAGGGCAATCCACCTTTGCAGAAAAGTGTCAGTGCATGCAAATATCACACACAGAACAGCGAGAGTGCTGGGAGAGGAGAGCAAGGATAGAGGGGAGCACAAGACAGCACACCTTTAGTTTTTATTAAAAATACCAAACAACTCACTCTTACTGCAACTATGCCACTTAGATTATCATCCTAGCCTGCACAGGGACAGGGGCTTTTCCTCCAACTATTTACCTACCTAGAAAAAAAAGAGAAATATCAAGCACACACATTTATACTTCCTCAAACTTGGCAGGCATGATCAATGTGAAGGGGAAAGGAGGGGAGGTCGTACACTGGGGCAGTGGAATACAAAAGAAATAGAAAATATCACATGCATCATCACCAGCAGTAATCAACCTGATGAAAGCAAACTCAAAATATCAGATGGGTTCATGTGTGACATCCACTGAAATCCTCAAACCCTAAGCACACTGAAGCTGGCAAACCTCTTGTGCCACTTCACCTAGGCCCACACACAGCATCAGCAACTCAGACCAAACAAACCTCGAAAAGAAAAGCAAAAGGAAGAATAAACCAGCCTGGAGACAAACCACCTTCCACAAACCACTTCCCTGCGTTATTTTCAAACACGTTTTTTACTCTTAAGCAGTTTCAGAAAGGAGTGGGGGAGAAGGAGACCCACCACGAGTTTGTGGTTCTTTTTGTTTTGCTTTGTTTTGTTTTCAAACTGGCTCAGCACCAGCACCAGCTCAGAGAGAGGGAGAGAAAAATAATTCTTGATCCTTGGTACTTGATTAAAACGTTGCCAGCCAGCCGAGGGAACCCTGGGCTGCCAGAGGGCCCCAAGTGGAGTGGACAGGGTGCTGCTCATGCTGCTCCTCAGCCTCCTCCCCTGCTAGGAGATCTGCTCCGTGGGCCTCATCTGTATATCCCCGATCTGCAAGAGACCAGCACGGGCTGGGACTGGGGTTCTGCACTGGAATCCTGCACTGGAGCCCTGGCACTTGTGCTGCACCAGCCTGTGCCCAGCAATGAGCCTGGTGAGCTCAGAGGGGTGAGGAGAGCAGAGGTGAAGGGGCCTGCTCTGCCTTCAGCAGGTGGCAAAAGCTCAGACACGCAGGGAAAAGGTGCAGGATGAACCCCAGGGCTCAGGGCTGCAGCTTGGTGTGGCCACAGGCAGGGATTTTTATCCCAGTTATCCCCAGGGATGCAGGGCCAGGGGACACATCTTGCTCCGGGGTGCAGAGTTCACCCCAGACACTGAGGAACCGCTGGGGATCAAAGTCTGCTCTCACAACAGCAGCTCTGCTCCTCCAGCCCAAAGCATTCCTTGTTCCTCAGCAGGAGAGCCCCTCTCTGCTGTTCCCTGGGGGAACAGGTCCAAGATGTCACCTGGCCCCTGGCAGAAGCCAAGGCTGCCAGCAGATCTCAGCTGGCACCATCCCAAAGGGCAGAGTGTGCCCCATCCCTCCCCTTCCCCTGCCTTGCACAGCCCTTCTCTGGGATCGTGGCATCACAGAGCACCCCAGGCTGGAAAGGACCCACAGTGATCAGCCAGCCCAGCTGCTGGCACTGCACACACACCCCAAAATCCCACTCCTGGAGCTCTGGCTGCCTTGGGAATGTGACCATTCCCTGGGGAGCCTGGGCAGTGCCCCAGCACTCTCTGGGGGAAGAATCAGAGCCAGCTCAGCCTTTGCTGGATCCACAGGGGATGTGAAGGGCCCAAGCAGTGCCATCCCAGAGCAATCCCAGAGCCAGAGCAATCCCACACCCTGAGCAATCCCAGAGCTCCAGCAGTGCCATCCCAGGACAATCCCACACCCAGAGCAATCCCACACCCTGAGCAATCCCAGAGCAATTCCACACCCAGAGCAATCCCACACCCAGAGCAACCCCAGAACTCCAACAGTGCCATCCCAGAGCAATCCCAGAGCAATCCCAGAGCAATCCCAGAGCAATCCCAGAGCAATCCCAGAGCCCAAGCAGTGCCATCCCAGAGCAATCCCATACCCAGAGCAATTCCACACCCAGACCAGTTCCACACCCAGAGCAACCCCACACCCAGAGCAATCCCAGAGCAATCCCAGAGCAATCCCAGAGCAATCCCAGAGCAATCCCAGAGCCCCAGCAGTGTAAACAAACCCAGGTGATCCCTGCTGATCTCCCCAAGCTCCCAGCTGAGGCAGTGGTGGCTCAGCAGGGCAGGGCAGCCCCCAGCCCCCCAGGCTCAGCCCCAGCCCCCCCAAGCTCAGCCCCCAGCCCCCCCAGGCCCAGCCCCAGCCTACCTGGACGTGAGGAGGGGCACTGAGCACATAGATGACAGCGTTGGCCATGTCCTCAGCCTTGAGGCACTGCAAGGACAGCAGAGGGGCTCTGGGTCACAGGGCAGCACCCCCAGCCCCCCAGGAGACCCCTCCTCTCCTGCCCATCCACCACCAGCTCAGACAGTGTCTCTGGGGCATCTCCAGAAGGTGCAAGCTAAGGAAACACCCAAGCCACTAAAAATTTAACCAAGGAGGTGCTGGTGATTCCTGGGTGGCTGTGAAGGATCCCAGCTCCCAGTAACTCTGCCAGGCCAGGCAGTGCCATCCTGCTCAGCAATCCCCACAGGAGATCCCCTGCTCCCTGTGCTGCCACCTCTGCCTGGCCCATCTCCTCTGCCACAAAAAAGTCACAGCCTGCAAAATGGCAAAGCTGCCTGACACTTACTGACAGCAGCACGGAAATAAAAGGGAAAAAAAATAAATATAAGGAGCTGGGAACTGAACCCAAATGCAAACCTAGACAGTGTGTGAGTACCAGTGGAAAATGTGAGGTTTGAGGGCTGGGACTGGAGAGCCCTGGGCACTCTCTGGAAGCTCTAGCCAGGAGCAAGGCTGCTCAGTTATGAGCAGAGCCACTCCCCTCTGCCTGCACTCCTCCAGCTCCTACCCGAATGCTCTCGTAGGTGGCAGCAGCTCTCTCGGGGTCGTTATCATGGAGTTTAAAAGCAAATCCTGTTTCCACCAGTCCTGGAGATATACACTGGAAAAAAGCAGAGCACATCCTAATAGGAGTTGTAATTCCCCTTCAGTAAAAGAAAAAAACAAAAATTAAAAATTTGGTTTTTCTTGTTCTTCTCCCTTCCCACCCGTTTTTTTAAGGGAACAGCTGAAGGGAGCAGACCTTGCCTTAACAATTGTTGTGGCTGGTACCTCTGGTGGGTGCCTCCCTCCTCAGACCCCAGAGCGACAGAGAAGCAAAGAAAAAACATGGAAAAGCTCTGACTGAGCACAGCTGAGTGCCCCCTGACCCCCTCAACAAGCAACTGCCCACTTTGTACACCCCAAAAAAACCCAAAAAATCCCTTCTGTGCCCCAACCTGCCTGGGCAAGAGAGGCACAGTTTACCAGAGGATTTCACACACACAGAATCACATAGAATTTCTAGGCTGGAAGAGACCTTCAAGATCATCAAGTCCAACCCACGCTCATTTCCTCACCATCCCCAGTGTGCTGAGCACGATTTCTGCATCCCCTTGGCTCCCCCAGGGAAGGGGAAGGGAAAGGGAAAGGGAAAGGGAAAGGGAAAGGGAAAGGGAAAGGGAAAGGGAAAGGGAAAGGGAAGTTCAGGGAAGTTCAGGGAAGGGAAGTTCAGGGAAGGGAAGTTCAGGGAAGGGAAGTTCAGGGAAGTTCAGGGAAGTTCAGGGAAGTTCAGGGAAGGGAAGGGAAGGGAAGGGAAGACCAGGGAAGGCCAGGGAAGGCCAGGGAAGTTCAGGGAAGTTCAGGGAAGGGAAGTTCAGGGAAGGGAAGTTCAGGGAAGGGAAGGCCAGGGAAGGCCAGGGAAGGGAAGGCCAGGGAAGGGCTCTGGGCCAGCAGAGGTGCCTCCCAGCAGGGCAGAGGGCAGCAGCAGCCCCGGGCACTCACGGTGGCTCGGATGTGTGTCCTGGCCTCGCGCAGCTCCTGCCGCAGCCCCTCGGTCAGCGCCGTCACCGCGTACTTGGTGGCACTGTAAAAATGCACCACGGACTGGGGCACCACGCTGTGCCCGTTCATGCTGGGGACAGAGCACAGGGGACACTGCTGGCACCCAGCTGGGACCCCCAGGGCACTCAGAGAGGCACAGTGAACCTGCTGAGGGGCTGGCACCACCACAGGCTCCTCAGGACACGGCCAAAACTGCCCGACCAGCTCCAGAAATCAATCCTCAGCCAGCAGGAGGGGTTGATATCATCCTTTTCTCCCTGGTCTGGATTTTCCTTTTCTCCCTGCTTTGGATTATCCTTTCCTCCCTGCTTTGGATTATCCTTTTCCCCCTGGTTTGGATTATTCTTTTCTCCCTGGTCTGGATTTTCCTTTTCTCCCTGGTTTGGATTATCCTTTTCTCCCTGGTTTGGCTGGTTTGGATCATTCTTTTCTCCCTGGCTTGGATTATCCTTTTTTCCCTGGTTTGGATTACTCTTTTCCCCCTGATCTGGGATTATCCTTTTCCCCCTGATTTGGGATTATCCTTTTCTCCCTGGCTTGGATTACTCTTTTCCCCCTGGTTTGGGATTATCCTTTTCCCTCTGGTTTGGGATTATCCTTTTCCCCCTGGTTTGGATTATCCTTTTCCCCCTGGTTTGGTCTTCCTTGCTTTAGACCAGCAAAGATCAAGTCTGAACCATCAAAAACCCTATCAGCTCAAACTCCAGTGCTTCAACCCCTCCTGTGGGGCAGGGAGGAGGAGGAGGAGGAGCAGGAAGCCCCCGAGGCTGATCCCTTTGATCACCTGTTAATGTTAATGATGTGCCCATCGTCGATGTTCCTCTCCTTCATGGACTGGTAGGCCTCCCGGGTGCAGATGCTCACAGCCAGCACATTGACCTGAGCGGGGAGAAAAGAAAAAGAGATCAAAGCCAGCAGCCCCTGCCTGGCACCCCTTGATGTGCCCAAAATCTGAGATATCAGTCCCAGTCCCTGTCCCCAGGCAATTCCCAGGAAAACCCTGTCATGGTTTTATTGCTTATTGTATTTTATGGGACCAGGAGAACATAAAGAGTAAAGCAGGTTTATTTTTAAATTACAAAGATAGTTTATTTATACTGAAAGAAAGTTTATTTGTACACTGAAAGGATAAAAATAAGAAAAAAAAAGGAAAGAAAAAAAACCCAAATGAAACTTTTAAAACATCTTTTTTTAATAAGTATTTATTTTTTTAATATTTAATATAAAAAGACAAAATTGCTCATCCTCACAGGCCACACCCCTGAGCTGGGGGCTGCAGCCACAGGGGCAGGGGTGCACTGTGAAAAACAGGTTTATTTTTTTGGTAAAATTTAGAAGTTTAATTAAAAGACAATAGGAGATAGAAATAAAGTAAAGGGTTAAAAATGGCTGGGTGTTTGGCATTCAGCTACTATTATTATTATTATTGTTATTTTTGGAGATACTTCTTAAACTTTTTTTTCTTATATTAACTTGTATATTTATAAACTTTCATGTATATTTATAGTTTTCTATAAATTACATATTTTAGGCATTATTTTGTATGGAGTTTTTTGGGGTTTGCTTTTTTAGAGTATGCATATTTTCTGGCTGTGGTTTTGGCCTGTTCTCTTTGTTACTTCTAGTTTGGGCTTTGGTTTATACTTTCTTTAGACAGCAAAGGCTGATAGCTGGATATTAATAGCAGGGGTTTTATCATATGTTCACTGGATGTTATTCTGACTAAACAGACAGAATATTAGTTTATAGCAAATAATTTATTATTATAAATAAACTGTAATTAGTAGACAACAGTTTATTTATAACTAGATTAGTTACTTTTACTATGTTTACGTTTTTGTTAACAGCAGAAATAAAAGCAAAGTCATCTTAACGTTACACATACAGCATTTATCTTAATATTTGGGGAAAAGCAATTGTAAACTTACAATATAAATATATTGTAAATAAAAATAAAAAATAAATATATACAATATAAATATATTGTAAATAAAAATAGATAATAAACATTTACAATATAAATATCTTGTAAATAAAAATAAATAAAAATATTAAATATTTACAATATAAATATCTTGTAAATAAAAATAAATATTAAATATTTACAATATAAGTATATTGTAAAGAAAAATAAATATAAATAAATATTTACAATATAAATATCTTGTAAATAAAAATAAATATTTACAATATAAGTATATTGTAAATAAAAATAAATAATAAATATTTACAATATAAATATATTGTCAATAAAAATATAGTGTAAATAAAAGTAAAATAAAATACAATCTATTGTATTTACAATATACTGTGTATTTACAACACGCACAGACACCCAGGGAGAGCAGAAATAAATGGGTTTGGTCGTTTCAGGGGCCAAACAAGGGGAGAGCACAGCCCCTGCAGGGGGGCACACACGGCACACACAGCACACCGAGCACTGAGCACCCAGGCTTTGGGCAGGGCACTCCCAGCAGGTAATTAGGTCAGCTCCTTAATGAGGAAATCCCCAGCTCCTGCCTGTCAGGGCGCCAGCAGCTCGGGGGAGGCACCAGGCAGAGCTGCCAGGCACAGGAATCAAAGATCACCCTGTGGGCAGGGCACCCCGGGGTGTGCAGCACCCACCTGTCCCTGCCTGCTGGCATCGCCCTGGCTCCTGCAGCACCCAGAGCACTCCAGGCTCCTGCTCTTTGGACCAGCACTGCCCTGCCTCGGCTCAGCTCGGTGCTATCCCCTCCCCAGGCACTACAGCAGGGCTGCCTCCAGCCTGCCCTGCCCATAGGACACAGGCAAAGCTGCTGGGGAGATAAAAGAGAAGGAAATTCTCCCGGCTGGAGTTCTCCCAGAGGCAGGAGCAGGGCTGATCAGCAAGAGTCTCAGCAGCTGTGCTAATTGCTCAAGTGGCTGAGTGAGATTTGGGGTTTGCTGGAGGCCCCCAAAAGGCTGAGAGCATCCCCTGGCAGGTCCTGTCTGAGCCCTGTCACTGTGCCAGCACCAAGGGGCAGGGCACACTGCACTGGGGGAGATCCCCAGGATTTCTGATCAATCAGAGGGCAGCTGCCACTGTCAAGGGGTGTGAAAGCAGCAGGGACAGGGGATGGGGACAGGAGAGGGCTGGGGATCATCACTGGGGAAAATAATGAACAAGAACGGGGCAGAATAACTGGGATTGGTGGCACAAAGGGCCGGGCAGGAGAGGGGCACTGGTTTGGAAAGGGAGGGAGCTGAGAGATGTAATTACTGAGCAGCACAAAGGGGAGAGGGGTCAGCTCAAGGACCTGCTTTTGTCTGGTCCCATTCACTGCCGGGGGCCCCTCCTGAGGGGTTTGTCCTGGCCAGAGATAATCAGGGCAGTTTTTGTGACCCTGGGAGCATCCAGGCAGCAGGAGTGGAGCCACCAGCCCCAGCCAAGGGGGCTTTGCTCCAGCAGAGTCACACACCTGGAATATCACACCTGGAACCACAGGGATGAATCTTTAACCTGGGAATTCACCTGGGCTCTGCCAGAGGGGAAAATGAGCAGAGAAAGCAGCAGGAGGGCCCCTCAGCACTGGAGTGAAGCCCAGAGCAGGCAGGGATTTGGGATTCCACAGCAGGGGTGGCCAGGGACAGCTCCAGCCTGACCCAGCCCTTTGGGACCCAGATCTGGGAAGTGCTGGTGTGAAACCCTGCATGACAAACGAGATCCCTGCTCCCCTGGCTGCCCCAGGACGCCCCAGCCCAGCAGGCAGCTCCTTTTGGGAGCAGTCCCTCCCCAGTCCCTCTCCAAAGGCCACTAGAGGGTAACATCACCATCCCAAAGCCTGCAGCCACCCCCGGCCTGGGCACAGTGACAACTTTTTGACAGCTCCTGGCAAAGCAAGGCCCCAGTCAGCAGCCACATGGGAAAGTCCAGAGCCCTGTGATAAAACCCCAGGGTACAACAAAACAACTGGCTGCCAGGCAGCTGAGCTGGGGTGGCCTGTTCCCAGCAGCACAGACTGGGTTTGGGGGTGAAATCCCATTCCAAAAAGGGGGAGCAGGCACTGAGGAACCCAAAAACGAGCAGGTCTGTATCACCCCCAGGCTGCTGCTACAAACACCCACAGCAGGGAGTTTTCTGCCTGGTTCCTGTTTGAAGGAGAAAAGGTTCAAAGGTCCAGGATGGCCAGCACACCTGGGCCCTGTGCACAGGCAGCAGCTGTGACACCAACCACATCTCCCAGCAATCAGCTCAGGGGACAGAAAAGATCCTGTTCCTAGAAGTGCTCAGCTTTCCCAGAATCAGCCTATTTTTTTTTTTTTTTCCCCAGGCATCCCAAGGAGCGCCCCAGCTCCAGAGCACAGATGGGAAGGCAGCTCACAGCAAACACATCCCTGCACAGATGGTTCAGGAAAGCTGGGAGAACAGAGCCTGGCTTGTCAGGGAATGATGCCAAGAACCAAACCCACTGGGTGTCTGGGGGAGAGGGAGGGGGTGTGCTGCACCCCCCTGGGCCCTGAGCAGGGAAAATGGGAAGTTCAGCTGGAATTCCTGGCTGGAAAGGTCAGGGGGGGAAAGGTGAGGGAG
Organism: Phylloscopus whistleri; assembly: GCA_017589585.1. Lineage (NCBI taxonomy): Eukaryota > Metazoa > Chordata > Aves > Passeriformes > Phylloscopidae > Phylloscopus > Phylloscopus whistleri. Next base: position 627,526 of record JADMLD010000978.1, on the reverse strand, counting down.
CTGCTGCAGCCCCAGAGGCTCGGGGTGTGCACAGCCCCAGCTCCTCCTGCACACCAGGACTTTGCTCCAGCCTCACACGCCAGGGAGGAGATGGGGGAAGCTGTGAACCAAGGGAGGATGGGCTCAGAACCTGCCTGAGGTGGCACCTTCCCTCCTGCACCCACAGCAGATCTGCTGGCTGGCAAGGCAGGGCTCTCTGAGCTGCTGGAAAGCAACACATCCACAACTCCAAACAGCCTGGGGAGGAGCAGCTCCCACCTTGGGAATAAACAGCAGACAGTGAAGGAGCAGGACATTAGAAAAGGAGAGGAATAAGTGAATTATGACATGGTTATATAGCAAGAAGGAGGATACTGAGAGGGGAATCTGGAAGGACACAGAGCCTCAAAGCTCATAAAAAATGCATGGGAGCAAAAATCAATTTACCAAAAAGGGAAAAAAAAAAAAGAGAGAAGCAGCCTTTAATTTAAGGCCCTAATGCCTCCTACATCAATGGATCAATGGCTGCTTGGAAACTTCTCCCATCCTGCAGCCCAGAGGTGCCCTGGAACACACCTGAGATGGACTGGATTCCTGGAATGCAAAATCTGGTTTGGATTTCCTGTACTCAGTGTCTTGGATGTCTGTCCTACTTAACTTTAGTTTTTAGAACTTGGCTTGGACAGGGATTTACATTTCAAGCAATATGAAGTCTTAAGAGCAAAAAAAAAAGGAGTTTTAAGAGCTGTGTTTCCATCTCAGCTCCTTGTAACAGCAGCACTGCAGATGAGGAATAGATGAGGAACAGAATGAGAAAAGCTCCTACGGTGGTCACACAGTAAATGGGAACCTTTTCACTTTGAAATCTGCTTCCTAAAAATAAATAAAAAAAAAAAAATAAAAAAAAGAGAAACAACTTAACAGCATCTCCCAGCACACTGCCCTGCAAGGAAGCTTGGGAAGGAGCCTCCCTGCTGCCACACAGCTCTGCAAAGGCCAGTGGCCCGTGAAAGGGGCTGGCAGCCCTCCCTGGGAGGGAGAGGGAGCCTGGCCAGGGCTGCCCTGGGGCTGGGGTGCCCTGGCAGGGGGGGCCTGGCCCTGCAGAGCCCCCCCAGCCCTGCCACTGGGGACAGGGACACTGCCAGGGACAGTCCCCAGGCCAAAATATTCCTCCAGGTGAGATAAAGGGAAGGGAAGGGAAGGGAAGGGAAGGGAAGGGAAGGGAAGGGAAGGGAAGGGAAGGGAAGGGAAGGGAAGGGAAGGGAAGGGAAGGGAAGGGAAGGGAAGGGAAGGGAAGGGAAGGGAAGGGAAGGGAAGGGAAGGGAAGGGAAGGTGGATTGGGAAAGCTGGGAAAAGCCACAAGTCCCCCCCCAGCCCGCCCAGCTGACAAAAACAAAGGAGCACGAGGCACCCTGAGGGATCCACACAGGACACACCCCAGGGACAAGGACAGGGGCTTTCCAAGGCCCAGGTGACCCCCAGGCCCTGCTGAACAGCAGCTCAGCCTCAGCTCCACTTCACTTCATTTTCTTTAAAGCCTCCATGGCAACGGGGGCCGGGGGGATGTGGCTGTGCAGTGACCCAGGCTGGGCAGCCCACAAAAGCCTGGCTGGGCACACAAAGCTGAGCTCAGCTTGCTTTGGCTGCAGTCACAGCAGCCAGCAGTCGGGCCAAAATCCTAACAAGGACTTAATTAGCCAGGATATGGCAGCTCCTGCCCTGGCAGCAGGAGGCTGGAGTCTCAATGTGCTCCTGTGTCTGGCTTTGCACAGCTCTGGGCAGGGGAGCTGACACCTCCCAGCTGACTGCACTGCTGGACACACTGCCCTGAGCCTGCAGCCTCAAACAGCTTCTCAGACACCTCCTGCCCTTCACCAGGACAAGCTCCCAGAGCTGCTGGACGTGCCCAGGGGCTGCTCACAGCCACCAGTCCCACTGCTGCTGCCGGGAGGAGAACATGACCCTGCACAAGGGAAGGTGGCACAGGAGGGGAGATCACCCCATGCAAAGCTCCTGGCTCAGCACCTCGCTGGCCAGAGACACTGCAGGGACACCCAAAGCACCCCCAGGGCCTTCTGTGTGCAGAAAAGGGCCCCCACATAATGACAAAAAATAAAGGTGAAGTCACAGGAAGGTGCCCAGCAGCACTGCAGGGCAGGAGGGCCCAGGGAGAAGCTGTAAATGGGAGGATGAGCCACGGGCACAACTCCCATTCCAGCACAAGGAATGCTCCCATTCACATCCAGCCCTAACCAGATTACAGGCAGAAAATTAAGCTATAAAGACAAAAAAAGCATTACAGCTTTTTAAGCCAAAAAAGAATCTGCCCATTGCCTACAAACCCACTGCCACAACTAACAGGATTAGCTGCAAAAACCCAGCGCCTGCCATTCCATTTCCTGCTTTATTGAAGGGAAAAAAATAAAAAATAAAATTAAAAAAAAAAGCAGCAAGGCTCTTCACCCTGCAGGAAAGGCAGTGAGGTAAAGCAAAGGCAAAAAAAAAAAAGGAAAGCAAAAAGAGTAAAGCGAAGAAAAGGAAAGCAAA